>VYZT01058754.1:0-46890 GCA_013400735.1 Pomatostomus ruficeps | reverse complement strand
TATATATCTATATCTATCTATCTTTGCAGCCCAAACACCCACTTCTGTCATGAAAGGAAAACTCCTCACCAGAAGACAATAATCAGATTTTTGCCTGGACATGCTTCTGTGCAACTTTTGCACCCAAAATGCCCAAGCCTGAGTTTACCATGAGGTTGTATAAACATTTTAAATAGTGCTTACAGAAGTGTTGCAGAGCAGGGTTCCCCTGGGGGATAGATAAGGTGACTCCCTGTCCTGAACAGCCCAAAAACCACCCAAGCCAATTCTTGTCTCCCCTGCTCCCTGGTGCCTGCACTCGTGTCAGCACAGTATTGGTGTCACACTCCTCAAAACGTTCACAAATTCAGATTTTTCTGCACAGCTGTTCCACTATGAAGGTTATTAAGTATTACACAGCTATCATCAAAACATTTTTTTTAATTAGGTTCTTCAGCTCTGTGTTTAATTACCAGCACTTAGCCACGGGGAATGTTTGTGCCTCCTGACCTCTGAGTGAGGGAATTCACGAGCTCTGACAGGACACGGCACCTACACGTGTGAAACGGCAGCCAGGGCTGCGAGTTTCTTCCCACCGAGAGCTCTGTTGATGTTGAACATCACAGGGCAAGACCTGAAGAAACACCCCTGAAGAACTTCTGAAGCGAGGTGCCCAAGCTCCTCATGGGATTGTGGATGTTTGTCTCAGGAAATCCTAGCTAGAAGTAGACTAAATTAAATACTCCTATTTATTTCCTGGTAAAAATGGTATTCATGTTAAAGCACAAAATTAATGTGTCTTGTTTCTTCAGGCACATCATCACAGGTGGATGATGAGCCTTTAACTTGAGTAGGATGAAAAATAAACAATTCTTTGACAGCCCTTTGAGGCTTCAATGGAAAGTCAATACCAGAATCTGTGACGTGAGTGACTCTCCCTGCTCCAGTGTGGCTCTGAGATCTGGGAGTGAGAGACATTCCAATGTATAAGGTTTATAATGCTTCCCCCTCACCCCACGTGAGGGAAAATGTAAAAATTACTTCTTACCTTTCCTCCTTTCTCCAAGTGTTTCTCCCCTTGACTTTTGCGAGATTCCTGAAAACTTAAGAGCGGTGTTGGCTGTAATTTGAGTCTATTTTTAACAAGATATTATCTGTTTAATGATAGGAGGTAAATATGCTTTAAAAAAAAATCATAAAACCCACAGCGGCTATTTCTCAGTTTGAAACTTCCCTTTTTAACTGGTGATTGTGGAGGAGATTTGGGAAATGTATGGTTTTCCTGAGAGGACTCCTGGGCACCAGCCAGGGAGAGCACTGATTATGCACGAGCCTGAAATATATTGGCTGGGAGAGGAAAGTGAGGGTTTTCTCATTTTGTTCGGGGTTTAGGATCTGCAGCGTTGTGCTGGAGCCATTAGTCACAATTTAGTGAGCTCAGGTGGAATGTGAATGGGGAAAGTTTTCACTCTGGACTGTATTTCCCAGAGCCAGCATTCCGGGGGCTGTGTGGCTGGCATGGGAATGGCAGGAAAAGCACTCGAACAGAAGTGATTTCCCATCCCCAGAGGGCATTTCCTCCTGCAGGGTCTCTCTGAAGCTGCAGAAACAGGTCTGGAAGTTGTGTTGTGGTGGACAAGTTATGCTCATTCCCCTAGACCCTGTTTCAGGGGCTTCTTTTGTTTGGGTGGTTTTGTATTGTTTTGTTTTATTTTTCTTCAGTGTAATAGTAGAGTTCATGGCGCTTTAACTTTGAGACTCCCATTTCAAGAAAAAGAAAAAACCCAACCAACTCACAAAAACCCCCTCAAATGATTTTTGGAGACCCTTGGGAAAGATGTTTTATCAGCACCCCTTAAGTGCCTTGTTTACATTTGCTCCTAAATTCCCCCAGCAGAAGGAGTTTGATTTGCCCTTCTTCCACTCAAGCTTCACAAGAATGAACCCCCTCTCAAGCTCTTCTCAAACCATTGGCCAGGTTCATCACGCCCATTTGAGCTACATTTCAGTACCACTCAAACTCGCTGGTCCTCAGGCATGTTGATACTTCTTGAAGAATGCATTTATCCAGATGGATATTGTCTTTAAATGCAAACATTTCCCGTTGTTGGCCATACCAGACCTTCTCAAAGCAAAATGGGGTCTCTGTGCTCTTTCAAAGGTGATGCTGCTCATTCTTCAACACCTGTACACATATCAACCTATTCTGCTCACTTTCCTGGCATGATCAGTGCGTGTCTCCCAGTCTTGTCTCTGTTTTTCCTCTTTCCCTCTTTTGAGGGAGGGAGAATTTTGGAGACTTTTTAGCTGCTAGGAGTTTGCAGGATTCCTTTAGTTTCCCTTCTCTTGTGTTCTCTGGTGAAAAATAGATTTCTATTCCTGCAGCAGGTGCTAATTATCAAAAGTTACTAGTGGTTACAGTTATCTGTCTTCCACTAAGATAATGAATTTAATGACCATATTAAATACGTTTAGTGTGCCAAACTACTGTCAGACTGAGGTATTTTGGATGGCATTGTTGATTTCTGCTATCTGTATAAAAAACCAAAACAAAAAACCAAAAAACTCACACAAACAAACAAACAAAAAAACCCCAAAAAACCCCCCATGGTGAACTTCTGGCTCTTGGGTGAGGAAGTTTCGTCACTCTGTTGCTTATTTCCTCCTGTTTTCCAGAGTGTGAATGTGCTGATAAATATTTCTTTATTATTTCAGGGCCTCTTGAAACAAAAGCATTGAAATCTTACCATCATGAGCTCGACTGTCCCCTCTGCACTGGACAACATGAATCTCTATTAAATAACCTCAAGATGTGAAATATTTGTTGCTATGTGTTGTTTACACATTGGGATAGTTGTTGTATTTAGGTTTATTTAATAAGGGCTTGTCAGATATTCAGTCTTGTCCATTTTCCAGATGATATCCAGCAACATTTGTTCTTATTTTTATTTTCCCTGTTTTTTGCTTTCTCTGCACTTTCTCAATTAGTCTTCTTTGTCTTTTAGCTCCTCTGGAGAACCTTATGAATTACGTGATGTTGAGTGGGCAACACTGGCTCTGCTGGATGATTCCAGGTGGGCAGTGCAAATTCTCAGTAGGTGTAGACTTTTTCTCTTCTCACACGCTAGATTTTTTGCATTTTGCTGGTGGAAGTGGCCAGGTGAGGCATCAGGTGGATGAAAATTGAACCCCTTTTGTTCAGCCATTAAGCGCAGAGGGTTTTGCACCTGACACCAGGCAAAGTCTCCTGTGCTCCCCTGATTCCCCCACCAAGTCCTCTCAGAAGTCTGTCAAAACAGTATTTCAATGAAGCTGGAATTAATTATTATTTTTTTTTAAATTGACCTTTTATGTGAAATTAGAACTTAGAGTTTGCAATGACTGATCATTTTTCCTTGCTAAATAGCCATTTAATACCCATACCATTTCAGTTCTGCACCAAACTTCGCTGTGTAATCAATTTCCTATCAGGGGAATCATCTGCTTAGCCCATTACCATGGACTGAGAGTTTAGAACAAAGTGTAGCTTTAAACCATCAGGAATACCCAAAAGTTGGACTGAGGGCTGGCAGGAAAGCTGTGTCCTGATGTTATGCACAGATTTTGGGGGTTCAGCAACCCCAGCAGAGCAACAAACAGGCTGATTTTCAGACTGTGCTGTTACAAGGAATGGTTTCAGCAAGCTTTGTTCCTCCTTTCATTCCCTGAGGCTCCAGCAAGCTTCACCCTCTCCCACTGTCCCCGAAAAAAGCCATTTGTGGTGCTGTGAGGCAGCAAACACAACATGAGCCTCCTGGGCTCTGACATCCACAGCTGTGGCCAGATGTGGCTTCACCTGCTCTGGAGGAGCCTCAGAGCAGGGACTCCTCAGGGTGAGTAAGGGAAAGGTGAGGATGTCTGAGGAAAAAGGAAAGGTGAATTAAGTACAGTGTTTAAAACACCTTGCTTTGCTTCTTTCTTCACCAAGGCTCTCTTTCCTGTGTGCTGTTTGTTCACCCTGGAGGTGTTGGCGTTGTGTTGAATTCTGATTAGAAAGCTTCAAATCCCAGCACAGCTTTTCTGGGTTTGAAGATTTCTTTTTTCAGTGGAAAAGAACACCTGTCTACATTCAGCTTGCTGTGTCTGGTCACCTGTGATAGCACTTCTTGCTTTAGCCAGTGAGTACAGAGAGCTAATTTAGGATGGAATACAAAGGCATCACCAAAACAGCACAGCTACAGGAATTGGTGGCAAAGGCAAGGCAGACTCACCAGAAACATGCTCAGATGTGTGGTGAATCATGGGCAGTTTGGCCAATGCATCTGTGCCATAAATTCTGTACTGATGGGGCTTTTAAATTTTCCAAGATGTAAAAATCAATTTTAAAGCAGGCAAGCAGGAGGTTGGACACTCCTCAGTGGCAGTGAGCAGGTACTGAGGGGTTGATTTGTGTCCAGTGGAGAATAAGCGAAGGATTTCTGGGCACTCCTGTCCAGGCATCTCAGATGAATCTGAAGAAACTATTTTTCCAAAGGACAGACACAGCCATGAGCCATCCTCGTGGCAGCTGAGCAACAAAGAGCTCCCTGGGGTCCCTCGAGTGACACAAACCTCTCTGATCCCTGCCAGAGCTCCATCACCACCAGGGTGTGTTAGATCATCTCCTACCCACAGAAAACCACGCTTTGTGCAATGGGGTAATTGCACAAGGTACCTGTAAATGGCAGTGAAGTGCTGAAAATTGAAGGGGTTGCTGTGTGTTGGGAATTTCAGGGGTTACTTGTTACTTCAGGTTGTAGGGGTGCAGTGGGGAGCCTCTCTGATGGGGAACAGGAGATTGTCTTTGGAATTTTGAAAATTCTGATGGAGTTATGTGGATACAGCTGTCTTCAAGGCAAATTGATCTGGCAACACTCCAAACAAAAATTATTGCATTCTTACCAGTACAGAAATAAGGTACAGAGACAAAACAACCTGGACAGAGCAGTCAGTGGGTAAGTAACACAGGTGGGAAAGAGCTGGGGTTTCTCTACAGCTAGTCCAGGAAATAATGTTTGCCTTGAGTAAGGCAAATTACAATTAATTATTATTTTGCTCCAATTTATGCTTGCTCTAGTCTATGCAATGAAATTATGCAGAAGACCGTTGGTAGAATTTATTTCATTACATCCTTTGAGACAAATTAGGAGCTGGGTTTTTGTTTTTTTTTTTTTTTTAATAAATTAGTTTCTCACACATGAAAACTCAGTATCATTCTGGACATCTTTATCAAACAATGGGTGTGTGTTCCCATCTCACCTGTGAGGGACAAATTGCCAATCCACTGAGTGCCCACCCTTGTGCTTCAGCAGGAGTTTGGCATCACTGGACGGTAAAGGTTTGTTTGAGGAAACAAACCTGGTCTTGGTGAGAGATCTGCGGTTTTGGAGGTGAGAAAGGCCACCAAAAAGTGCTTTCAAGAAACTTTTTGTCTAGAAATAGTGAGAGCTCCTCTCTGCCTCTGGGGCAGGGGATGAGGGGCATAATCAGCTGATTTTTATTTTCCTGTTTTCCAAAGTATGTTTTGTTATGATTGTTTATAACAGAAAGCAGGAAAATACTTGGGAAACAAATACCAAAATAGTCTGTAAACCTGCTGAAGAACTCTGGTCCTTGAATATATCTCAACATGACTTTTTTACAGAAAAATTAGTATTGCAGACAGATTTATTTTTTTTCAGCCAAGTAAACATATGCCATGGGGAGGGAGATGCAGAAAGGGTTGATCTGGAAATGGATTTTAATATCATTAACTTTGACCATAGAAAGTATGTCTGCATCATGATGGCAGCAGAGGTGAGCACAGCACGCTGTACCGTGGCACTGCTGGAGTGAGAGGAGAAGATGCATCTCTGTAAGAAATACAGATTTTCAAGGTTTACTTTTAGGTGTCAGACCTCTGCAGCTGCTCTGGGTTTGTAATTCAAGGCTGTGCTCAGGAGGGAAGTATATTCATCTCTTTCTTAATGGGTTTGCACAGTGTTGGTGGGAATTATAAATGGACTTTGAAGGAAAAATACACCTTTTAATGCTGCATTGCAGTTTGAAGTCTGGGTGCACAGTGGGATGTGGGATGTGTGTGCAATGCCTGGGGGACATGGCTCTGAAACTCTTTATTACCTGGACGAAAAGGAGCGGTGACCTGGCTTGGTGCTTTGTGTTAGGGCTGCAGTATTTGTGCAGGACTGGGGGAGAACTCTGCTCCTGTCTAACATCCAAGTTCTGGTCTCAATTAAAGCTGAACTGTCCTGGAGTCACCAAACAGTTGGTGCAGGGAGTAACTCTGATGACAAAACCAGAGCATTTTAGGTAATAACTTAATGATTTTCCAGCAGAGCCAGGGGTTCAATGAGTTTGTAGAAAATACCTCTTGCTAAAGTGTAACCTGTCAGCCTGCCAGTCTTTTTAAGACAAGAGCATTCCTGCTAAACATCCCTGTTATTCAGGCAGCCTTAGGAAGACTAATCTTAATTCCACACAAAAAGAATTTTCAGAAAATACTTTCAGAGAGGGAAATAAGCACAAGCCCATTTCCCCCCTTGCTGTTTCTTTCCAAATATCATGTGCATGTACCCATACTGGCTTGCTGAGATATCTGCAGGGAGAAAAGCAATAGCCTTAATCTTATCCATTCTTCTTTTGTTTTTTGGGATTTTTTTTCTTTGGTTGTGCTGCTGCTTCACTCCTGGTCCCCAGGCTTAGAGCTGAAGCACGTGGAAGAGCTTTGGTGAGGAAGAACTCCTTTCTTACTGTTCATATCCCTCTATATGAATCCAATTTAGCTCAATATGGAAACCTCAGCAACTCTTTGCTTTGATGAATATGCAACTATCATATCAACAATTTAAATTTGCTGTATTGTCCTTAGTTTTATCTTCAGTTCTGCTGTCAAGGTATTCCTTGAATTAACACTCTTCTGGGTCAAGCCATAGTATGGATAAAAATACCTGTGAGCCCCTTGGAAGAGGGAAGATGTGTTCAGTTTGTTTTGAACACTAGACATGCAAGAAAAAATACATCAGGAACTGCAGTGACAGGATGAGGAATAGTCGATGCAAATTGAAAGAGGAGAAATTTAGGTTATGATATCAGGAAGAAATTCTTCCCTGTGAGGGTGGTGTGGCCCTGGCACAGGGTGCCCAGAGAAGCTGTGGCTGCCCCTGGGTCCCTGGAAGTGCCCAAGGCCAGGCTGGATGGGCTTGGAGCAGCCTGGGACAGTGGAAGTTGTCCCTGCCCATGGCAGGCGTGGGACTGGATGAGCTGTAAGGTCCCTTCCAACCCTTTATCCTTCCATGATTCTACAATACCTAACACTGGGCCCTTTAATGTTCATCATGGGGTTTATTTCCTTTTACAAAAGGGCCAATCTCAGAGTTATTTTTCCCCCTAGGAAAAGACAGCTGTAGAGTTTGTCTCCTGTGTTGTGTTCTGTTACTGTGACCAGTTGGTCTTTTGTTACTTGTTGTGACTTTCAAACTTGTTTAAGGTTTTGAGGAGGCACCTTCAAGAGGTATTTTGATTTCATGAGGGAAAGCGTGTTCTTTACCTGTTTCTGCAGGAGAAAGAAAGGTTTCCTGTGAAGGAAACCTTACAAAAAGGAAAAAAATATTTTCTGATTCCACAGTCTTGAGCAGGATGTGCTTTGAGTACCGAGAGCAATACTGCTGTACGAGATGAGCACACCCCCTACCAGGGCTGCCTTGTCCTTACGCTTGGCTGATTCTCAGGAAAAATATTCCTGCATGGATAGTCTTGTTCTGTGATGCTGGGGACTCTAAGCTTCTTGTATTCCCGAAGCCTGAAACAGGGTTTGATCAAACTGCATCAAAATGGCTGTTTCTTTGTTATGGCTATTAATATTTTTATTTCTCCCCTCCGAATGAGTTATAAATACAACTGCATTGCTGGTGCTTAGCTTGGGAGTGAATCGGAGCTGATGATAAATGCAGCATTCCCAGCAATTTGTAGCTTGCTTTGTCCCCCCTGGTGTGGAGGAGGAGGAGGAGGCAATGCAGTTGCTCAACCACAGTGACTGTAACTAATGAGGAAGCCAAAGCCCCTTATCTCAGCTGATAAATCCTCATCTCCTTATATCTGTCTTCAGCACTGTCACTTGAGTGCCTGGCTCTGCTGCAGTATTCCTTTCAGAAGCAGGAGGTAACCTCAGACTTGCTGAGCATGGTGACTACACACAGCATTTCATGGAAGACAACCTTTCCAGAAATGTCTCCGACTGAAAATAACTGCTCCCAGTCCTCCAGCAAAATGCTACTCTATTATCTGTCTGCTGCTCTGGGACCACACAAACAGCTGTATTTGTCAAAACATGCATCTCTTGCTAAAGAACTGCGGTGGCTTAGCCCCAGCTGGCAGCTCAGCCCTGCACAGCCACTGGCTTTCCCCNCTCCCAGCTGCTGGTGCTCTTCCAGCCTCCTTGATGGTGGGGTGAGGAGCAGGAAAGTCCCTGGCTCTGTGCAGCCACTGCTCAGCAACGGCCCTGGGTCCTGCACAGGGTTTTCAGCAGCTCCTGTGCAGTGAATTAACCCTACCCCAGCCAAAGCCAGCACAAGAATGTACCATCCCTGGGACGGAGGAAGAGTATAGACAGTTCCACACCAGTCCCTTCCCCAGATGAAAATGCAGAGCAGAACAAAGTCCAGGACAGGCCTCCCCTGGCAGCATCTTTCCATTTTTGTGGATGGTCAAAGATAAGAGCTTTGAGTGCTGTCTTTAAACCATCTCTGTGCCTCACAATAACTTCACTTAGGCCTTTCCTGAGTTTACTCATGAAACTTGTGAGCGTTAATCTTGCTATCACCAGCCCTTCCAGATTGCATTTGCAGCTTCCCACATGCTCAGCAGCGTCAGGAATGCCTCTTGTTGGTGACAGGGTTAATCTGCTCTCGAGACATTGACACACTAAATTGTTCACATTTTTGTCTTCTCATTTTGAGCACTGTTATAATACACTCCCAAGTACAAAAGCAAGGTTGGCTGATCTTTAAATCCTTGGCCCTTCCTTCTGTCTTCTCTTCAACAGAGCTGGTGCTCTCTCTGCCCTTCCCCAGTCCCCCAGGACTTCCCTGCCCTCTGAATTCTCAAAGATAATTGCTAATGGTTCTTAGATGGCTCAAGTTAATTCCTTGAGTACTTTGCAGCGCATTTCATTTGTCTTTAGAACTCGAATGTGTCTAACTTAAGTATTCTTCAACCTTTCCTTTTCATATTCCTGTCTTATGCTTTTGGCTCTCAGTTAAAATTAATTGTTTTAGTATCTGGCTGCAATTACTCTTAGTGAAAACTGAAGAAAGGCAGGTTTTGGCTACTTGAGTTTCCCTGTATTTGCCATTATTATGACTAAAATAAGGGAACTTGTTGGTTCTTTATCTTCTGTTATGGGTGCTGCATTTCTAGAACTGCTTTCATTTACATTAATAGCTGGGCGTAACTTGCTTTGTGCCTCTGTCTTTTCAATTCTATGCCTACATATTTGTACTGTTCCTTTACACTTGTCCTTAATATTTCCACTTTCAACACAACTCCACTTTAAATACAATTCCTTTCTGATTATCTGTGTTGTTAAAGAGGTCCTGGGTCTCTATTCCTTCCATTTTCCCGGCATCAGGATTATTTGGTACTGTGCCCTTACGTCCTTTAACAGCAGCTATCCTGAACTTTTAGAGGCTTTTTTGTTTTGTTTTAATTCCAGGGTCTGTCTTGACAATTTCTTCATATTTGCTGACATTTCCTTTTAATGCTGATTTTCCTTTTTTTTCGTTCCTTTGGAATTATAAACATAATTGCTCTGTGAATCTTTATATCTTCTGCCTTCAGGTTTCTTAGCCAACAATTCTTATTCTCATTCCTTCATTTGCCTGACTGTGAGAAAAATTAAAGCCGGGAGGCCTAGGTGTGCCAATTCAAACTGTGGAAGCTGAGACTTCTAATGGTGACCTTCAAAATCTGTTTTGAAGGGCACGCTCATCTACAGCTTGGTCATATTTGTAATTGATATATGCAAAGAATCCCTGGTTTAGATACTTAAATTGCGTGAGGAACGTGAGTGGCAGGTGGGTCAGCACACACAGGGTGTAAAAGGCTGTCCCATGAGTTCAGCGAGGTCGACACCTCTCCAGAGGGGTGCTCACCTTTGTGGTTGCTCTGTGCAGGGAGGAGATGTCCTGGTTCTGCTTTGTTTTGTACTCAAGCTGTTGGTTATGTGCAATTACACACAGCACATGGGAGGAGCACCATGAACAGGTCAAAGGGCAGGACGGAACAGGGGGAGAACTTTCAGCTTTGGCCCTGATTCGAACTAGATTTCTTAATTCATTAAATAGGAATACAATGAAATAAAGTCTGTGCTGATGTGCATCACCTCGGCTTCTCTTGGATGCTTTTCCTGATGTGAAACCTCCTTGTCCTTCCTTGCCTTCCCCTGTGTGTCCCCAGCCAGCTCCTCTGCTGCAGCTGCTCCTCTGCTTTCCTTCCCCACCTCGCAGCCCTCAGCCAGCAAAGCCAGAGCTATTTCAATGAGTGCAGCTGTGCCGCCAAATTGCAACTTCCCTATTTTTATTGGGAAACTAAATCGAGATATTCATGATGATCCCAGGAGAAGGCTGGCCCAGCACAGCATAACCAGCACAGAAACTCCGAGTGGCAATCTGATGGGGGCAGCAAATGAGGCAGTGCTTGGAATCCACGGTCACAACAACAGCTCGAGTTTAAAACCTCTCTGGCTCCCTGTATCTGCATTTCACACAGCTATCAGTGCTGGCTTGTTCTGTGAGCTTAGCTGGCTCTTCTTTATCTTTTCAATCCCTCCTGGAAGCTCCTTGCTGCAGCCCTGTTTCCCAATTAGTCTCCTGTTCCTGTGTGGTAACATCGCCTTAGGAAAACTCAATACTTGCCCAGGCAGGGTCTGTAGCTGCCAGGACCTCAATTCTGCTGCTCCCACCCACATCTGCACTGTGGGCAGCTGGACAGGGTCATTTCATCGTGGGTCAGTCAGTCCTTCCTGATATCCCACCACAACAGGGCTGCTCTGCCCCGGGGGTCTGGGACAGACACATGGACACAGCTGCATCCAGATGTGCATGATCAGACCCTTGTGGATCCAGGGCTTCATGGCCTCACCAGTAGGAAGAGTTGGACCAGATGGATGGGGAAAGGGGAACATTGCAAAAAAAAAAGAAAATTCATTTCTATAGGTTTGGCATAGAAATAAGCAAAAAGGTAATTTAAAAAAATCCCCTAGCATGTGAAGAAGCTTGTCCATTCCCGAATTATATTAAACCACAGAGGTAACCATTTATTCTCCTGCATTTTTCTCACTTCTCTTTCAAAATCTTCAATCCCAGTGTCCATTAGATCAGCTTCCCAGCTGTGTTACTGATAGGTGAATTTGTAGTTGTAATCACTTGATGTTAAAATTATCCTTCCTCCTTGCACCTGCGTGGCACCCAGCCACCTCCTTCAGCAGGCTGCCACCAGTAGGCCTGCATCTACAATTTGCATATTGAAAGATGAAATAAGAATATGTTTAATGTTCCCTGTTAGTTTTTTTTAATTAAGAAATGAATACCACAAGCTAAGATCTGAAATATGGTGTCTGTGCTAAATACAGATAGGAATTGTTGTTGAATTTTGTTAACTGTGAGCCCTGTCTCCTTCCCATTGCTGTCAGTCAGTCCTGGAAACAGTAATGCACCTGCAGGATTTTACTGGAGTGGGTTGGATTGATTGGAATTGACACTGCATTAATTTAGTGAGTCTGGAGCACCGAGTCAGAAATTCTTAGAAACAGAACAAAATTTTACCTTACATTTGCACTTTGGTAAACTGATGTAGGAGAGAGAACTTTTTTTTTTTTTTTACCACCTTTCTGAAACTCAGTGTTACTTTTTATGGTTTGGTTTGTTGTATTCTCAATTGGTTTTTTGGTTGGTTTTGGCTTGTTTTGTTTTTTGGGAGAGGGTTGGTTTTTTCCAAGCATAGTCAATATTTTTAGATAGTAGGACAATATGGTTTAGTGATCTTTGCATCTTTTGTAGGTTTTATCATGCATTTACACTGCAAAACTCCTTAAATTCTAATTTTATTGCATTTTTTTCCCTGTGGTCTCTGTAGATGTAAGCAAATGGGAAAAGGAGAACTTGTGAAGCTGTGCTTGGATTCATTTGGAGGCCAGCTTGCCTTGACCATACCAAATCAAACTAATTGTACTCAGCCTTCTTCCAATTACTGGTTTATGATAAAAATCAATTCATTTTATCTGAGGAACAGAACTGTTGGTTTTGGTGTCTGCAGATGGAACTGTGACACAGATTTTGGAGCAGGATGACATTGATGGGAGCACACGCTGGAACTAAGTTTCCCAAGGAGACTTTCTAGCATAGGTGGCAATTATGATTATGGGTGACAAATAGAACCACTTAAGCCCAGAAGTTGGTATTTTTAGCATGTTTAAATGATTCAAATCTAGTTACTTCTAACTTTAACCTGCTACCATGGCAATAGTGCTGTGTATTAATAGACTTAAGTGTGTGGCTGACTAATCAGCTCCAGAGTCTGCCTCCAGAGTGGAAGGGTTTTGTTCATTCTGAGAGGAAGAAGTGGTATGGACACCCCAAGGTCAGGTTAGCAAACCGCATGGTCATTTCAGCCATCACACAAGTCTATGTTTCCCAAAATATGTGGGGAACAACTTCCAAGTAGAGATACCTTAACTTCTCCGCATATTTAACAGAAAGAGGTAAAAGTTCTTCCACTCTGTACTTAAAGCAGTTATTAATGATTTCTCCTAAATGGGAGTTGCCTTCAAATGTTCATGAGTAAAGGGCACTTGATAGAAAATCAGACCTCTTTCTGAAAAACTATTTTCAATAAGCTTTGTCTTTAAAAGTGTAATATTTTGATTAGCTCACAGAAATATTGTCCTTGTGTTTAGATGCTGCACACTTAGCACCTGCTGCAAAGTTCTGAAGTCCATATTTGTACTGTTGCTAAAGAACTGTCTGGAAATTAAAAACAGCTTAGCAATTAAGTCCCTGCCCATGGCAGGGGTGTTGGAACTAGATGATCTTTAAGGTCCCTTCCAACCCAACCCATCCTAGGATTCTATGGAGAAAATTCCAATGGATCTTGATTTTTAAAATCTTTTCCCCCTGGTCAGATGATAAAAAACACTATTCTGTTTTCTTCTCATGCCTCTTCTCTTCCTATTTGTTTTATGGTCATATAAAATTTAAACAGTCACTGAGACCAAAACCTGTGCTGAAGAAATTAATCCTATCCTTGACCTTGCTTAGTTTCGGAGCAGAGACCTGGAAATCCAAGTTGCAATTCTGTCTCTTTACTGCCAATTTGCTTTCATGGGTTTCTGAAACATTAATTATTGCAAGCACTGTTGTATTTATTGTATCTCTTCACTAAATAAGTGTTTGTCCTCTTGGCTGTCTCTATTTCCATTGCAATAATACCTGTAAGAATAATTCCTGGTGTAGACCCAATTAGTGTTAAATCCTGTCACCAACTTAAATAGCTCTCAAGCCGTTCTCTTCATCAGAGACATGCCATGCATTCAGGAAAATCATAATCAAGACCTTAATCTGTGAAAACCTGAGAAAATAGATAAAACTAACAGTGTTTTTCTAAAAGGGAAAAGACCTCCTTATTTTCTTTAAAAAAATTCCCACAAATGAAACCACAAGTCAGTTGAAGTCAAGAGATTAATAATAAACCCCTGAAAGACTTGACCCTGAAGTCGTAGGTCATTAGTTGAAAATTATTTATGCTGTACACTACTCTAACCTTTCTTCCCTCCTGTCAAAAATAACAGATCTAAAGGAGTGAACTGCAGTCCTTAAAAATCTTCCACTGATTTACCTAGTCCTGTAAAAGCTTATTTGCAATACTCAAAATCATTTGTCAAGTAGGTGGAATCGGGAACTTTTCATTCCAAAATATGTGAATAAAAATTAATTGGCCCCAAACAAAAGGCGTCAGTTTAAAAGGTTTTAGGAACCTTTCCGGTAGGGATCAATATTTATATGATCTTTACCAAAACTAAGGCACTAAGCAATCTCTTTCATTCAGGCTGTCCAGGGTAGGTAAAATGGGGGAAAGATATATGAAGGAAAAAAATTTTAGGGCTGTTTTCCAAGTGATATCCCTGGTCCTTTCCTCAGGGAGCTTTCAGAGAGCCTGCTTGACTTCTTACCTGCTCTGGGCCCTCAACCTGAGTCTGAGGCTCTCGCCCTATTTACTTTAATAGGACTTTCATACCAGCACGGATAAAAGTTTATGAACCAAGGCATTAGCTGATATTTGTGGCTTCTCTGCGAATTGATTTCTTGCAGGCCACAGCCAGACCCGCTTGTGCTGGGAAATGTCAAGCCAGCTCGGATATTAAGACATTTCTCCTCTCTTGTTTGTTCCAGTGAATAGCTGCGTGATTTTTTGACAGCTCCTGTCTGCATATTCATATGTTCAAACAGCAAATTCTGTGTCTCAGGTGGGAACCTGGAGGTGATGGTGTGGATGTTCCCCTCTGCCCAACTAAGGGCTGAGGGGATCCAGGCCCTCACAAACACCAGGATAAGGAAATCTGGAGGTGTTTAGGAATGAGAATGGAGGTTCTGCCGCTTGATGTGAGGAGGCCGTGGGGGCAGCAGGCTGAGTGTCAGGAGACAGGCGTGGTGCTGAGGCACAGCCATAAGTGGCTGAGCTGATTTATTCCGGTTCGTGTTCGCAGCCAGCGTTTCCCGAAGCTGCCCCAGGGCCACGCTGGTGGCATGCGTTCCAAGGCTTTTGCAAAACAAATCCAGCCTTTCCAACCTTCATCTTCGTTTTCAGATGAATATGTTGATGTTTCTCTCCCACCTGCCTCTGAACTTTCCATATCATGTAGGTTTATTGATGATAATATTCTCCAGAGTAAAACCCCTGTAATAATTTAGCAATATATGCATGAGCTTCTCTGTGGGATTTCCATTCTACATTCAGCATAGGAGCCCGAACTCTGAGCACGAACCCAACAAAGCAAGGGAACAACTTCTGTCATGCTTTCTGCATAAAGGAAAGGGCAGAACTCTGCCAAGTGAGTCAAGAATTCTGAAATTTATTGCATGAAAAATAATTTAAGGCATCCTTTAAGGCCCTTTACTGTATCATATTAGTAATGCATTGTCCAAGGGGGTGAGAGCAGTAGCCTTTGATTAAAAGCTGTTTAGCCTTTGGACATGCACAGCCCAAAGAAATTGGCTGTTCCCTCTGCTGGCAGACACAGACCCGTGGCTCGTGTTCCTCAGAGCATTTGCTCTGCTCTTCTGCAAGGCTGTAGACCAATGCACTGGCCTTTATTTTTGTCTCTTCTGCTTTCCTGTTTCTGAGCAGTTTTTTCTTTAACCTTCATCTTATGGCACTGATGCTGAATGCAGATGAGCCATTGCTTCATTCCCCTCAATGATTTTTTTTTTTTCCAGATAATTAGCTGAAATCTCAAATAAGCATTCTGGAATTTTGTGATTTTTTGTTTGTTTGTTTTTTGGCTTTTTTTGTTTTTGGAAATGGGTCTATCCATGATTTAATTCCTGACCACAAGAAAATGTTGAGAAGCTGCCATGCAGTTGATTCAGAATCAGTATCTTAGCTGCTTTTGACTTAAAAAAAAAAAAAAAAAAAATCCACAACTAAGGGTTTAGATTCATATTATTCAAGCATCTGAAGCTTGGTGCAGTACAAGGGTTCGGTGTAATTACTACTTGTGAAGTGTTGGTAGCAAGTATAGGAGCAGCAGCGAATTCTGCTGAGGGATGTTTGACTCCCTATACAAACCACAGGTGAAAAAATGTTGCTAATTAATGCCTGTGAAGTATTTACTTATAATTATATCTGTCTCCAAAGACTGCATTTTCATTGTGCTTTGCAGCGCTGGCTCTGACTCTAGAAAGGAAGGGAAAATGTGCTCTTTATGGCTAAAAGTGCTTTTCTAAAGTGGATATTTAGTGCTGCTCTTGACAGGAACTTATTCATCCACAGAAAGTCAATAGGACAACCGCAACAGACCCAGCAGGTTCCCTACACTCAATACTAATGGCAGGGAGGCTTAGTTGGGGAAAGCAAAAACACAGAGAAAGCTCTCTAATATTAGAGGTTGTTTGCTCTTTAGCTCTGAATTTTGCCTTTTGCCTCTTCTGCATCCCCCAGTACAAAGCGGAGTGTGATAAAAAGCAAAAGCAAGGTGGGGAGAAGAGTGATGAGGGTGAAAAAAGGGCAAATGTGTCAAAATTCCCGTTACTGAGAGCCACAATAGAGAGTTAAAGGGGCCCTTCCGTTAGGGAATTGTGTATGTTGAATGAATTTCCTTTTCTCTAAAGAAATCTACCAAAAAAACTTGAAATGCTAGTCAAATGCTGTTTTAGCCATTCCTGGAAAAGAAAGCACTCAGTTGTTGACTTTTTCTTCTTACTGTGCCTCTTTTGGTTAACAGCCTGGCTTAGTTCTGGTGCTGGGCATGCAGGAGGGACATGGCAAAAGCCAAATTTCCCATTTTCTCATTTTTTCCTTGTGCTCGTGGTGATGGAACCACGCTCTGCACGTGCTGCTCAGAGCTTTGAGAACATGCAACACTAAACTCCAGCATCCTTCCTGATGATTTAAACATCAGGAGCCTGCAAGGAAGCAAAGGGTCAGAAATCAATTCTGCAGTCAGATGGCTCAGGGGACTCGATTTCTCTGAAAGAGGTAAACAACTCTTCCTGTAGGGGGTTCTTATGGTGGGAGGGCTCTGCAGAGGAGAATGAAGGGGTCTGAAACTTCATTCCTCAGGAAAAATACCCAAACACTCACTTATCCAGCCTGTATATTCCATTCCATGTATTTCTTCTTTCATTTCTTGCAAGAAGAGCCCAGAGCTGAATTTTTGCCTTTTTTCACAGCAGGTCAGAGCTTCTCCTCACTGTTGCAGCCACTGGGATTGGCTTGTTCCCCGCTGTGCAGGGACTAATTAAACATAACGGGCCTGGGCAGGGATGGCCACACGTTAAACACCACCGGTTCTGGTTGCAGGCATTTCTGATGTGCTTCAAGTGAGGCTGCACCCCAAGGCATGAGGGGGAAATGACTCAGTGGTGCCAGAGTTGCCGCTTGGAGCCAAGGAAAACAAGGGGAGAGGGAAAGGGAGGGAAGGAGGCAGTGGAGACGCGTGTGAGGATGAGGGGAAGTGGTTTCCTTAGCAACAACAGCACTTTGGATGGTTTCAGACAAGAGTACAACAGGGTGCAAAGTATCTGATTAAAATTTATTGCAAGGGATAGAAGCAGTGCAAGCCATAGCAGACCCAAGGTGTGTGCTGGAGATGTGATTTGCATGATTGCTGCATTGTCTGGGCCATCTTCTGTGCCCAAGGAGAAGAAAAGAGCCTTGGGAAGTGGCAGGTGGGTGAAGGTGGCCCGACCAAGCTTTGAAGGCACCAAAAAAAGAACCAAAATGAAATGCATGCCCTGGGTTCACAGTTAGGGAAAACAGAAAGATGCCTCATCTCTAAAAAATGATTTAAGAATGTCCTGCTATAGAAAATGACAAAAACTTCCTTTAGCAGCTAGGAGACCTATATTTTTCATCATGACATGGACCAACTGTTGGCAATAGCAGCTGCTAACTGTCCTACTGTGCTTCTAGTTGTGAACTGAAGTTTGTTTTTCTTCATTTACCAAGGTGATAAATAAACATCCCGACCACACACTTTTGAGCCAAAAATAATCGCTTCTCTTTATAGTAATAGTAGGTCCAGTGGCAAAAATCCTGCTATTAATATTTAGATTTCTGCTTTTCCCCTGGGATTGTTGTTTGGAAAGTTACCAGGTAGAAGTTATAAGTCTTTTAATCAACCCAAGGTGTTAACCAGGTTATTTTTAGGGGTTTATGTATTTTTAGACCTGACAGCTCCTTTTTCTCTTTTAATTGGAGCAAACTTCTCATTTCTGAATGTGAATATTTAAGCCATCATTTAGATGCCTGAGAGTCCATTTTAGACATTGAAAGTAAATGCCAATTTGTTAGTCATGCACTTCTCCCTGTGCTTAAGTTTCCTCATCTGTAAAATGACTGTATTTAAGTTTCTATCTCACACAGATGTTGCAAGATTTATTTCTATAAGAAATGTAAAACGTTATGAGTTGCTTGTCTGGCTGTGTAAATACAAATTACTGACTCCAAGGAAGACTTCAAAATTTTGGGTTTTTTTCAGATGTCTTGAGTCTTCAATACTGGTCTCAAAACCTGATGACAGCACCCTTTCATGCAGCCTTCCCATAAGGTTTGCCTTTTGTGAGCGTGCAGTGGTGCATAGAAAATGTCTGAAGTGAAATGCAATTCAAAGCCAAACATTTCAAAAAACATTTTTGGGTTTAGATCTCTCAAATGTTGCAGCTCAGAGAGCATTTGATAAAGAGCTCAGCTGACCTGTGAAGCAAAGGCTATAAAATAAAGGTCTTTGAATACTCACTGAACCAAACTCTCCAGGAACTGTAGAAAAACTCATCTGGCCTTTTTAAGCTCTTAGTGTGAAAGGAGGGTGGGTTTGTGGTGGTGTCATTGTCCTGATGCCAAACAGTGTGTGCTGAGAGAAATATAAATTGTTGGGAAGCTTCCATGATAGTGAAAGTCAGCAGAGTGTAAGGAGAGCCCTCCTTCCTGCTCAGCACGTGTTGGAATTCCCAAACAAAGGCAGCAAGGGGAGGTTGCACAGCCCGGGATGTTTGGGCTGGCCATAGGTGTCACCCCTCCTGCTGCCCCCCTTCCTTGGAGGAATTATCCCTTTTTCCTTTATGTCAGTGTGGAAACAGTCTTGGATAATGAGGATCCAGTTAAATGGATCAAAACCAGCACTGCATTTCACCAGCTGAGGCGAGGTAGGTTCCTGAATCCAGGACTACCAGTGAGAACTGCATCAGGCAGAAATCTACAACAGTAATGGAATGGCCAGGTTTGGGGCTGGATACAAACCACAGCTGAAAGTTTTCATCCTATATTTCTTGGGTTAGAATAGTTTGGTTTAAAAGTAAGTAAATAAGTGTTCTGTAGAGTTACCACTTCCTCTTTTTGTGAATTCCAAGAGCTTTGAAAGAAGCTATTACTTGGATTTTTCATCATTTAAGAAACAGCTGTGAGCATGCTCTAGAAAGAGTTAACTGTTACCATTCCCTAAATTATGATAATCATGAGTGAGCAGAGTTCAGGATCACGTGTGTGCCAGCAGCAGACTAAAGGGTCTCTATGCTTCTCATATGCTTGTTAATAACAATGGGATAAGGGGAGATAACAGCTGTAAATAATCTCCAGACTGGGGAAGTGTCCTGTTGTGAATATTTATCCTGTTCCTTATGCTTCTCAAAGTAACCGGAACAGATTGCTCCTGTCTGTGGCACTGTCAGCCCCTGTGCCATAATGGGAGCCTTGGTGAGGGTCATTTTCCCAGCGAGGTACCAACATCAGGTCCTGCTTTCCCCTTTGCACAGGAGTTGTGACCCTTCCCTCCTCTGTCCTGTGCTGCAGCTCGTCTCCCACCCCGGCTGCCGAGGGAAGAGGGGATGACTTTCATAAAGCTTTTAGTGCTGCTGCTCGGTGCGTTGTGCTACCACCTATGACAGATTGGTATGTCAGGATTAAGAAATAATTTATTATAATCTTCATCAATTTAAAGTCGCCATTTGATTTAATGGATCGAGGGTTTATCGGAAAAGCTTTTATCCACGGTCATTGACTCGAGTTCCCTTGGCCTGGCTGCTGAAGGAGATGCACTCTGATAACTGGTTTGAGATCAGAAGTGGCACAGGTCAATTCTTGTTTGCATTTCTAACCAGGGGAAGCAGCAGGCAGGGCTGCTGCCTGATGTGCCTGCTATTTATCTTCTGGGATTTTTTTTTAACTGATGTGATACAGGATAAGATCTCTTGGGAAGGTATCGGTGTTTGGAGAGCTGGAAGATGCATATTCAGTCTGGATCTTTACCTTTGAGTTCCGAGATAATCTTGGGCAATTGAATTTTCTGGTAACCTGTTTCCCTCATATACAATGATAAGGGAAAATAAAAGAGCATTTTGAAATAATTTCCCTGTCAAGGGTAAGCTAATTTTTGAGGGCATGTCAGTAAAATCAACCTGGTGTAGGACACAGAAGATGCTTTGTCTATACATTGTATAGGTCATCTTAAATTACATCTATTATACTGAAGGTCTATTTTAAATCAGACAAGCGCTAAAATTCAATATGAGTGAAGCTTTTAAATTAAAATTTAATAGATTTAAACTTTATGAAGTGGCGTAAAGTATCTGAGATAAAATTAATGTGAAAATGCAAAATTAATGTTTTATGCTTTACTGTCTTTTCTATGTAAATGCTTTAATTTTGGATTGTCACCTTAATTAAATAGAAGAAAAAAAATTAACAACAGAAATTGAGAAATATTAGGATATACCAAAAAAGATGATTTGTTTTGTGTGTCTCTATATATGTACGAAAAAAAAAAGGTAGAAGAAAGTGAATTCATCAGCATGATTTTTGCTTACATGCTACATTGCTCAAGTGTCATTTTGAATATAGCTCTAAAGGTACTGGATCAAAACCCATGAATGTTATTTAAAATATGCTTAAGGCTTTCCAATAATTATTTAGTCAATTTGATTGCTGAGTGAGATTTAAGGTGTATTATAGAGTTAAAACATCAACTTAACTCCACGAGTTGAACACCTTAAAATTATCGAAGTATTTCTGCTGTATAGGGAATGTTAACAATTTTAGTCAACTAACAGAGCTATTTTTAATTACTTTTTTCTTACTGGACTCAGTTATTTGGCCTAATAGCACTCTCTTTTCCAAGGAGTACCATGGAATTCCCTTCTCCTGCCTTTGCAGTGCAAGGAGAATAAATGAGAGAAATGTGTTTTCCCTCTACCAAAGCAGGAGTGAGCACATCCTCCAGTTCTCACCAGGGTCTGTGGTGCACATTTGATACCTCCCTCTGCCCCAGCCCAGCAGGGAAAAGCAGAAGTGTGGAACATCAGCGCTGTTCCAAACCGCGCCTGACTGCGGCTGACAAGGAAGATTCATCCCCGTCTGTGGCCGTGTTAGTGATGCCAAATTTAACAATGATTTCAGGGTGGGTGAGGCTGGTGCCTCCCTCAAGTACAACTGGAGTTGGGTATTAACATTCTTTGCCACTTCTGATTATTGTTATTTAATACATGAAGAAAATTTGGGTCGTTTTGTGGGTTTTTAATCTGTAGGGAGAGTCCTGTTTAAATTTGAACAAGGTCCCTCGTTCTTTAACAGGCTGAGTGAAAATGTTTGACACAAATTGTTTTGTGTCATGGAAAAGCTTAATTTAAAGGTAAAACCCAAGAACCCTGAGCGTGGAGCAGAGGCTCTCCCTGATGGTTGGGGACCAGGGGTGTTTGGATGATTCACGCAGGAATCGCTTTATATGAGAGGAAGAACTGGAGAAAAAGTGATTGGGGAAAGGTGGGGAAAGGTGGGTTTTGGCAGGAGAGGAGGGGCATGAGGGTCAGAAGGTGTAGCTAGGAGGGAATGAAGCCTGTCAAAATAGAAAAAAGCAAATTTTTCAGTGGAGCAGAAGCAATTCCTTGTTAGCAGGGCACGAGCAGAGCGCCTGGCTGTACACACAGAGACTGGAAACCCCTGGGCCAGGGAGCAGGAGCTGCCCTGGGTGCAGGAGCAGGACCTGGCAGGAAAATCCAAAGGGCACCTGGGCTGGCTTGACTCCTGCACAGTCAGTGTGACTTGGAGGGACTGGTTATGCTGAAGCTCCCATTTGAATTTTTATCTTTTGCTTTTATTAATGCAATACAATCTCTCCCCTCAAATCATATTTTTAGATGTCTGTGTGCCTATGTATTAGATATATGCATATAAATTGCCTCCCGACTAATTTCCAAAGGGAAAAAAATGTATTTTCTCAATTTACAGGGAGGATTTATAATATTTAAATGAAAACTTGCAAAATAAGTTTGAAATCAATGGATCTTCAGGCTCTCTCCCTTCTGAATAAAATCCAGGAGATGGTCCCTGTACAGCTCCTGGTTTGTGCAATCCTGTAAAGTCACTGTTCAGTGTGGAAATTCAACTTTCAGGGTGTCACTTACCACCATCAATAGCCCTAAATATCGAGTGGTTTATTTATAATTCCAGCATTAATCCTGATACGAAGGCAACACGGTACTGTACATCAAAATCCTAAGGGATGGAAATCAAAGAAATTTTTCATGGGCCTAGGAAGCATTTGATATGACAAATATTTCATAAAATTAGAGGAACCTTATCATTTAAAAGATGAATGGCACTGAGTTGCAACTGCCCTGCTGTGCTTTGCATTCTGTCTGCTGATATCTGGTATTTCAAGTGTATATATCATCGACCTCCTTATCTGTACTTTACAATCTCCTCTTTTTTTTTTTTTCCTTTGGTGTTGTTACAGAATTTTTGCTGATTCCTCATCTTTAAATTTAGTTTTGGAAGTGTTGGGTGGTTAATTTAAAGTAGGCTTAAGGTAACATTTAAGCTCAAATTACTGTTCTGGGATTTCTGGAGAGGGAGGAGGAAAACTTTATTTTATATACTGTCTCTTCCTGCAAGAACACCAGGGAAAACAGACCTCTGGTACAAGCCACACACATGACAAGAAAAGATACTGTGTTTTTCTCAGTAATTTATCACCTTCTGTATGATGGAAAGCCTAGTTTTCCAAAAGAAATATCAAGGAGGGGAAAAATACCCTGAAACAAACTCATATTCGATACAGGTGAGGATCTCGGCGACTCAAACGCAAGCTTATTTCCTGTGTTTCTGATGGACTTTGCTCTGCTAGTTACAGATTCTAATGGGGATGCTCAGGAATGACCCTGCTGTGTAATTATTGCCTGGTTTGGGGTGGGTTTGGGAGGGAAAGTTGTTATTCCATGACAAATCTGCTTAGACATTTCATAACCAGTCTCAAATGAACACCATTTTCTGGCTGTTTTCAACCAAGCAAAATGTGATATGTCATTGTGACTGTAACAGAGAACCATATTTTTAAACAGATGTCATTTTTCTTGTGGTTTCTGCATTCCATTATGATTCACTGTGGTTGGAGGGGGGAAAGGAATCTCATCTCTAAATGTACAAAACCTTATACCTGGAGCACAGAGTGTTCTGGAAAAGGCAATAACAGGACAGAGCAGTCCTCCACCTGTGTCAGCCTCGAATGCCAAGAGCTCTTCATGGAAGAAAAGCTGAGGCCTTAGAAGATATCACAAGGTATTAAAGATATGAATTTTTATATCAAACCCAGCACATTACAATACCAACAAAGCCTTTCAGTATAAACAAACATAATTGATAGCATTGGGTATCAGATGATCTATAAAGTGCTTTATTTCATGTAAGATGGTTGTGGAGGTTTAATATCCAGGAGAAAGTTGCTATAAAATGCCATAATGCTGCACATAAGAGAGCTGCTAATTAGAATTGTCAATCAGAGATTGATCACTGCTTCATAAACTGCATAAGACGCTGTGCATCCAAGCAATTGTGTTATCTTAAGGGGACAAGGAGCTGCAGTGTTGAGCTCGGAGCTGTCAGCAGGATTTCATGGAGCGAAGGTCTGCTCTGTCCCTGCAGTCTGCTGAGCAGCCTCGCAGAGAGCACCTAGAGCCTGCTCAGCCTCACAGCCTGCTGAGAAAGGAACGCTCTGCTGAGATATAATGTGTATTGTAATCTCATTCTTTTTTTAACATAGGAAAATGTACTGCGGTGTCATGGTCACTCACCCGTTTTCTTCCCTTGTGTATCAGCACACAAAAGGAAGATATTGAGGGGCAGGTTCTTCCCTAAGGTCAGACCTCCACTCAGAGCACTGCATCCAGCTGTGGGGCCCCCAGAACAAGGAGGACATGGAGCTGCTGGAGAGGGTCCGGAGGAGGCCACAGACACTCAGAGAGATGGAGCCCCTCTGCTCTGAAGCCAGGCTGGGAGAGCTGGTGGTGTTCAGCCTGGAGAAGGCTCCAGGGAGAGCTCAGAGCCCTTTCCAGGGCCTAAAGAGGCTCCAGGAGAGCTGGAGAGGGACTTAGGACAAGGAATGGAAAGACAGGACCAGGGGGAATGGCTTCTCACTGCCAGAGGGCAGGGTTAGATGGGATATTGGGAAGGAATTCTTGACTGTGAGGGTGGAGAGGCCCTGGCACGGGGTGCCCAGAGAAGCTGTGGCTGCCCTTGGATCCCTGGAAGTGTCCAAGGCCAGGCTGGACAGGGCTTGGAGCAACCTGGGACAGTGGAAGTTGTCCCTGCCCATGGCAGGGTGTTGGAATGAGATGATTTTTATGGTCTCTTCCAACCCAAAACATTTTATGATTTGATGAAAGCAGCCTCAGGTGCTTCGCCAAGAAACAAATTAAAATTTCATGCCATTTCTATGAATAGAAAGAAGAAAGGGAGAAGAATTCATTTTCTGATAGGGGGCATACACTGTAAGTGGGTAGCTACTAGTTTCACAATAAACTAAAGACAAATCTCATTGTATATTAACAGGAGCCTGATATTAACTTGTTCCTTCTGCTTAAGGTCTTGGTATTATCTGGTTTTATCCATATAAATTGTGTCCTCAACCTTCAGATATCCAAAAATAGGGTGGTTACTGTTTACTGTGAGAGGTTTGGCATGGCAATGCCATGTAGCTACTGGGGGACATAAAATTTCAGCATAACTGATCAAAATATTGGTATTTCTCCACATGGTAATCTACTACCCACTATAAAATATCTTCAGTGTCTGAAAGGAAGAAATTGTAGGAAAGTAAGATTTTGTCTCTCCAGAAAACTCTGGTGTGGTAATTCAGTGTCAGCTCTGCTTGAGGGGGCAAAGCAGAGATCAGAGTTGGAGTTGGGTGGGAAATAAATCAATAAAATGACTGCCTTAAACTCGTGGAGGGTCAGGGAGCATTGGAGTAGCCAAGGCAAGCCAGGATCAGCCTGATGTCCATGAACTATGAATCAGAGATACCGGTGCACATTGGCTATTTTGGGATCTGAAGTTTGCAGGGTAATTTAGGTGGGAAAGGGGCCCTAGGAGGTCTTGGGTCAGACTTCCTGTTCCAACAGGGTCAACCCTGGGGTCTGACTCACTTGTCTGGGGCTCCATCCACTTGGATCCTGCAAGCCTGTGAAGTTGGAGGTGGGCAATCTTCTTCCCTGCTGGGCTGCTCTCATGGGGGAAAAGGCTTGCTTCGAAACTGCTCTGAGTCACTTTTGCTCAGTTTTGAAAGATTAGAGTGATAAATGAAAAGATGGATGTGATGGTGAATCATTGAATCATTCATGGCCAAAAATAAAATTACCTTAGGATATTGTCTTGAAGAAAGGCAGCAAAGCTCAGCCAGAGCCCAGTTTATTTACTGGCTATGTGACTAGCCAAGGGAAACCATGCCTTGCACTTAAGGCTCATTTGTAGTGTTTTGCAAAGCAATTCTCAAACTGTGAGTGCTACAAAGGTTAATTTAATACAGAGTTAATGAAGAGACTCCATAACTCATCCTCCCTAATGTTAATCATTCAAAACATCTTTACCTCTTAACTGACTACTGTCAATTACCATCTCTTAGAGATGCTGAATAGGTAATTTCTTGTATACTGATTCTTGTCAGTATTTTATAAAATAGTCGGCATCTCATTCAGAAAGCTCGAATTTGGAAAGAACAAAAAGCCCTGTTAGAACAGATGGTTTCTGTGATTGACGCCCTAATGCACAGTTTCAACTCTGTCTAGTCACTTTAACAGGAGAGTCTTCTGAGGATTCACCAGTTGGCTTGTCAGATTAGCATGAGAGACCAGTTTGGCTGTAAAATCACAGGCATAAATCACTCGGTGACCTGAAGCTGGATGAAGTACTGGCTAAAAGGAAACTTCTAGCTTGAACAGAAACCTCTCCTGTGCTCTGCTATCACCTTCAGGCAGGGAAGTTGATCACCTGGAGCTGACCTCTCCTCTGCGGGGTCCGCATCCTTCTACCATGAAGTCGTGGAGGTGTCAACTGAGCTTCCATGAAACAGCAGCAGGGCCAAGAGAGGATATTTGTGAGTCCTTAATGCCAGGATTTGATTCCCCCACAATCCAGCTACTCCAAGATTTTGACTCCAGACCATCCTTGATGGAGGGCTGTTCAGAAAACCAGGTTTAGCTGGACTGACAGTGGTGGGGTAACACCTTGCAGACAAGTATGGTCATTAAATCGAACGTCAGATCCTTGGTGCTGCCTCCATCGCTTTGTTCTCAGGAAATTTGACTTCTGTATAAGTGCTTGGCTTAGGTCAAATTCCATTTGGGTCTTTCTATCGTGTAAAAAGTCTTTAGCAGCCAAAGAGCAAGGAAAGATGTGGCAAACCATCTAATTCACTGAAAAAATATTTAGGTATTTACTCAATAAAATTCTGAATTGTGAATAGTGCCAGAAGATTTGTCTGAATAGAATAAGACCTGTAAGAAATCCTGCCTCTTAGGGGATGTGACTTTCCAATTCCTCCTCAATTTTGCAGACAATATTTTTGTGCCCATAATATGTGCCTGAAATGAGAGAGAGAGAGCTGTAGAAACTGGAGAGAAAAATAAATGTAGAGGAGAACAGAGAAATGGTTGCGGGTGGAGTGGAAAAGAGAAAACGTAAGCAAATAAAAAGGGAAGGGGAAAAGGGCAAAATAAAAAAGTATTTCAAGTGATGGGAGATAGAGGGATGAGTAGGAGGTGACAGGTCCAAAACAAACAAGCTATGGAGTGTGGGATAAGCTTTGAAACTCCTGCTACAGGATTTTGGGAAAATTTGTACTCTCTCCATTGCTTTTTCACAGTCAATATTACTTCCATATGCTGCACATGTTCAGCTTAGATGTCTTTGCAGAGAGGAGAATATACAAAGGCACAGTAAAGAGACTCTGAGTTCAAGTAGAAGCTGGACAGAGCCATTGGAGATGAATCCCCTGGGGGTGATTTACTGCTTGGGAAGCACGTCTGCTGGGTGTTGGGTCCTTGGCATGGGATGGGAGGGGCTTGGGCTTTTCCCTGCTGTTGGGGTTGGGATGTGGGATCTGGTGCTGCTGTGTCAGGAAAGAAAACTAGGCTGGCAGAAAAGCACAGCCAGCACATCAGGCAAAAGAAACTTAGACCTCAAAAAGCAGGATGCCAGTGGAGCCAGAAGATTTCCACAGGGTTAATATCCCTTTGCCTCGCTCATGGCACTGGACTTCCCTGGCTTTCATCTCTCTGCCATCCTCCCGACATAGTGGTTCCCACTTCTTTACGGTGCTGCTGAAAGCCATCACTCTGCGTAGGCACGCTTTGTCCTGATGGCTCCCCAGGCAGGTATTATCCCTCACCACTCACTATTTAGACTCACGCTCTGCTCAAGGATGGTTTTTGCTAATCTCCTTCACTCTGAGGAATTCCTAATATTTATCTAGAGTGTGTGCGACTATTTCTTTGGAAAGATGAGCGCAAGGTCTGTCTCTGTTCAGATGGGGTTTGGACTGCACATCCAAATGTGAAATGGTCATTTGGAATGAGAGGAGCTCATTAAAATCGCTGTTTGCTTGATGCCATAATGCTGTGCTGGTGGGGTTTACAGCAGCACCTGAGCCAGGGCCTGTGCTGTACATCTTTAGCAGATCCAAGACACTGGATCCTGCATCATTCCCTTACTAATCGTGTTTGGGTTTGGTTGAGCCTCTGCAGAGGTGTGAGGTGGTACAGGAGAGTGGGTGCAGAGCCCAGGGTTAAGGGTGAACAGGACTCAATCTATGACTTTCTGAATCATGGTTTGGTTTTTTCTGTTAGTGGATCCATTCCCTTTTTATGTATCCTTTACTAAGGAAAACACTGTGGTCCAAGTCCTTCTCTTCTCCCTCTTGTCGGCTTTCACAGGTGTGCAGAGTGTTGCCTTACAATGGCCAAGCTTTCTTTGAGCCTGATTAATTTTTTGTCTGGTGAACTATTGAAAATTAGCAAACACATTGCATATAACTTGTAAAAGTACTCATAAGGTGCTTTTCAAGATGTCACCCCTGCTTAGACTGAGAAGAATTTTACAATGCTCCAAATACACTGAAATGTATTCCAAAGTCCCATATCTAAAATGCAATCAAAATTGAGAGATTATATGTGCCTATAAAACAGAAATACTTTTATCTGCTTCTCAAAGATAATTTTATATAATTTAATATATATGGGATATAATGATAAACTGGGTGCTTAATTTCAAATCTGGAATGATAAAACCCCACACAATTTTAAAGTGAATAATCTGTGGAAGCTGGCAGTTTGTAATCCTTTCTAGCCACTTCTTTGAGCCAGCATTGCATCACAGACACAGCTTATCACCCATTGCATAAGGGAATTAAGTCAGTTTTACTGAGAGTATAGGGGACTATTTACCTCTGACAAAATTACAAGGTAATAAATACAAGTAATGTCAAGGTTTAACTACCCAAACCATTGTTAATTACCCATTTCCAGATGATTATTAGAAGAAAAAAGAAATAAATAAAAAAAAATTACTTTTTCCCTGCTTGAAGTACTTCTAAGAAACTTCAAGTGAGAATAGTATAAGAGTGCCTCCAAGTGGCATCTACCTAAACTCCACTTCAGAAAAACAGTTGAAGGAAGTTTTAGGAATTAGTTTACAAAACCAAGCTAAACAAATCCTGCCCTTTTTTAATTTTTGTCCCTCTTAGTCCATTTCATTCTTTAGGCCTCTATGGGTGTTTATGTGTACTAGTTATTGGGGTTTGCTCTATGTTATTAGGAAACAACAAGAGTATTTAATCTAAATCAGTGTTCTTAGAGGCTTGTCTTTACATCCTGCATTTCCAGAGGTCATCCTTACATTAATTTTAATGCTTAAATTAAATTTATTGGCACGTCATGTCACAGCATTGGTGTTTCCTGGGAACTGTTGCTTTCAAGAATTTTTTTTTTCCTTTGGTTTTGTGGTGCTTCCTGCTAAAGGGCGTCCAGCAGTGCCAGGTTCTGATCCATACCCCGTGGGTTCTCTGCTGGACACAGAGGTTGCATCATTGCCATGGATGTCCTTGCAGGGAGAAAGGGGAGGCTGTGCAAGGGGGGACTTTTTACTGCAGGACTGAGGGTAAATGGAGTGGCTCACAGGAAGGGAAGATGGATGGACTCAGCTGTGCTCTGGCAGTGCTGGAAGGGCTGCAAGAGTCTGTGGCCTTACTCACACAGGACAGTGACTTCCACGGGCACAGATGTGTGCTGGGAAACCCAGGAAAAGGAAAAAATGTCTCTCCCTATGCTCCTGGAGTTCTGGGCTTTGGAGACACCAAAGGAGTGTTTTACTTCAAACCCCTCTTGGCTCTGAAACTCATTAGAATAAGAAGAAAACCTTCAAAACCTACAAAGGAAAAGGACTTTTTTGTCACTGAGCAAGTGAGGTCCGGAACTTGCTGTCTCTGGAGCTCCTGGAGACAGCATCAGCCTGTTCAAAATGGGTTAGAAGAATCCATGGATAGCAAGTCCATAAAAACATGCTAATGGAAGGGAACAGGCAGCGGTGTCTGCAATAATGTCCCTAATCCAGGAAATGTGGATGTTGGAGAAAACTGTGAACCACGGGAAGCCATGCAGGCTCTCCCAGCTGGATTAGATGGATTAAAGTCTCACCTAATAGGGAATTTTTTTGCCATTAAGAGAGATTACACCCCACATGTTGAAGACAACTCATTACAGAATGGTTTCTTTTCTTTTTTCCCTCTACTGGAAAATTCATAAGAAAATTTGTGGTCCTGAAGTTCTAATCACCAAAGATGAAAATAACTCCCATAAAGGAGACTTTATGTGGAAATTTAAGAATAACACCAAATTATACACGGGAACAAACCTACAAGCTTCATGAGCTTCATGTGGTTTTTTCTCACCGGTGTCTCAAGTTATTGTACCCTTTTTCAGAAGGAGGTAACGATATCTGGGAGAAAATCACTGTCTAAGAAACCCATGAATTTAAATTATCTTGCGTGATTGACAGGTTTTAACACCCACAACTAATATGGAGCTACTTGATGGCAGACTTCACAGTTTACAGATAGATTAAAAGGAAGCAGGAGACTTGTTCTTGCTTTAAAGTGAGCCTGTGCAGCACATATCCAGCCTTCCTTTGAATAAGCAATCTGCTTTTGAGAGAGAAAACCCATTGATATACATTTAAGAAAAACAGAAAATAAAAATCCGTGTCGCACTTGTTGGTTTTGTGTTTTTGTAGAGGTCTCTATAAAGACAGTAGCACTTAGCAACACCTGTTTTTGCAAGTCTGTCTGCACATTAAAGAGCGGGGACTTCGGTTTAGACATGCAATTAGTAACAGCCATAATCCAGCCCGGGAATACCCGAGCACAAATATCCAGTGTTTGTAACCTGCATTGAGATTTCCCTTTGCTCCAAATGAAAGCCTTCTCTTTTTCTCTTTTTCTGACTATTTTCTGTGTCAATCCAAAGACTGTTGGGTTTTGGGGTTTTTTGGGTTTTTTTGCTTTTTAAAGATAAATCATGTTTAGCTCACTTCGAGGTTTAAGCATGAAACACTTTCAATAGTGATTTGCAGTTTAGTAATCCTTGGAATGGCTTTGTTGGAGAAAAGAGCTTTGTCAGAGATCAGTCTGCAGGAAACAGAGATTTAAGGGACGAGCAGAAATAGTGGGGAAGTTTGGGAAAGCACATCTGAACAACATCTGAGAGGAAAGTGGTAAAGAGAAAAAGCACTGACAGAATTTTCTCCAAACATAATATGCAGTTTATGCAGCTGGCACACATTTATAGAATGGTTTAGGTTGGAAGGGACCTTAAAAATCCTCTCGTTCCACTCCCCTTGCCATGGGCAGAGACACAGTCCTCCAGAATAACTCCAGACCTTGATCCACAGGAAGAGCAAAGCAAGTTGAACGTGGGTAGGCAGAACTGAGTTGACAGGAGCTGAAGCATGCTGGAAAGAATGTGAGCTGTTTACCACTGGCATGGAGAGTATTGCCCCAAATTCCCAGCATTTTAAAACCATTTTCAGCAAGAAGTGTTAGTAGACCCCTACTTTTGTCCATTGACTCTCTTAGCTCTTTTAAAGATTTAAAAGTAGTTTTCCTGTCTTTGGACTCCACTATTAGTTGGGTTTTTTCTTGCTTTTCCTATTGATGGGTTTTTAAATTATTTTAATTCTTCCTGACTAGTGATCTGTCAACAAATAGGGACAAATTATATCATCTTATCAATATGTGATGTATTCTGCAGGAATGTTTAAGTGCATGTTAGACTCCATTTACTTTAAGGACGTGCTCAGTTTAGCAGGAAAAGGAAAGAGTAAGCTCCATACCTGGTGAGCTAAACCACATTTTCAAAATTCATCCACTGAAGCCCAGCTGTGCATCAATGAATGAGAGCTTAGAGGAGAATTCAGGTTATGTGCAGGCACAAGCAAAGATGCAGTGAAGTAGTGATGAGGCAGCTGCATCTCAGGTTCGGTGCAGCAGATATTTTGCAAGGACAATTCTATTTCTTCTGCAGATTTTGAAGTAATTTTTTGCTTCTTCCTTTTCAAGTCCCCTTCAAGAAATGTCTGCTGGTATCACCCCGTGCTCAATGCAGTGACAAGCCAGGGAATGCACCGGAGCCAGGATGGTGACATAGCTGATGGCAGTGGCCATGGCACTGGTTTGACATTTTATTTAAAACCTTGAAGCACAATGAATCATAAGAGCTTTGGGCCAGGTCCAGCCCAGCTGATTTAGGACGATGGGATTTATGCCCCTGTCAGCACTTGTCTCGACATGCCTTGGAGGACAAGAGTTTGCTGCTGGATTATTGTCTAATTAAAATTACTGCAGAAAGAGGGAGAATCTGTTTCCCAGTGATTAGAAAACAGAGAAGACAAGCCACCCATGTGCCTGGGTGGATTTTGCCCTCCAAACGATTGTGGAAGGGTGAAGCATTTTTATCATCTCTCAAAGAACAAAAAGCAGAGTTTTTGTGATGGTTGCACTCCACCTCCAGCTACTGAGAAGATCACTCCTCTAGCTTTTAAATCTCTTTATTTCAAAAAATTATCTTCTACCTACCTGTATCTCTGTAATCTTATCAAAAGGCAATTGTTCAGAAATGCTTTAGAAGGTAATAATTCAGGATTAGGTAACTCTTTAGAGAGCATCTTAAACTTGGATGTGTAGAATGAGTTTAATTTTTGTTTTGTAGACAAATTAATCTTAGATCATAGTTTGGAGAAAGTGTTGTTTGTAGCTCTTCTGCTAGAAAATTATGAAACAGCATTGCCAGCATGATTCAACATTAGTCAGGAGCGACACCATTGCCAAAAAGAAATGACTCAGGCTCTACCATGAGTTACAGAGGAAATGGACCTGTAATTCTGAAATAGCACCTAGAAGCGCAGTAACTGACAGGTCAAGGGAGTCAGAGATGCATTTTTTTCCTCAGGCAAATAGAAATGTAAAGATTAGTTAAAAGTATCCTTCTGAAAAATAGTGGTCCCTTGATATTTGATGTCTTAAGAAAGTTTCACGGCCAGGATAAAGGCAAACCTCTAAGTGTAGGAAGTAGCAACAGGAGATTGCCTTTCTTCCAGATTTCCTTTAGTGACCTGTTCTCCCAGACAAAGGGAGAATCCTCATTTCTTCTCCCAAAGAAATCAGTGATTCAGGTCAGCCTCTCCCTGGATTATCCCTGCTCCTCCATGAAGGTGAGTGGAAGTTTCAGGCCTGGGGATCCTCTCCAGCAGTGTCCTTAACCTCAAGTGAAGCTTGACTTCATCTTTCCTTGTCTGTTCAGCCCTTCTGTTTGTTTTACTCTCGGGAACCTCGCAGGGATGAAGGGTGGACGTTTTCCCTGCCATGGCTCTGGCAAGGTCAGCTGTGGCTTGTGCAGAGTTCTGGAGGCAGCACTGAGAGCCAGACTGGTCAGTCACCTCCTCACTCTTTAACAGGAATTACAGATATTTTAAGGAGTGCTCAAGCCACCCTCACATAAATTTTGTCTTGTCTTTTCAGGTCTGTAGAAAATGAAAGATTCATAGGTTAGAATCAGAATCATTGAGATTGGAGAAAACCTCTAAAATCACTGAATCTGGTCATTAACCCAGCACCAAGTTCACGCTAAACCTTGTCCCCAAGTGCCACTTTTGAACACTTCCAGGAATGGAGTTACCACTGCTCCTCTGGGCAGCCTGTTCCATCTCCTGCTCAGAAGATGTCTCTCCCCAAGGAGAAATCCACTCTAGCGGTTCATCAGACAGTCCCACACACTCCATGCCTTCCCATACCATCTCTGGTCCACCCATTTGTGACCATCTGCTCGTGCTGTTTGCATCTATATTTATTTGTGTGTGGTTTTGTCGGTGGGTGCATCTCGCGCAGGCACCTTCTCCTGAAGCGACGCCCCCCGAAACGTGGCAGCAGGAGCCTCAGTTGTTGAGAGAATTCTCACCCACCAGTGTGGAGGAAGAACTGGTCCTAGTCCGTTGCCATAGCAATTCTCAGAGGTGTGAATGTGGCTTAATAGTGTCATCCTGGAGCACTATAAATCTAAAGTAATGCCTGCCAAACTATTACGTTCTGAAAATTCCGTACTAAGGGAGTTAATAAAATTGATATGTGTGCAAATGGCATTTATAAGTTGCACATTACCAATACCATGCTGGGTCCCGTTCCAATAAAAATCAGTTGCAAAACTGGTGTTGACTTTATGGTGTTCAAGATGAGGCCCAGCATCCAGCTGTGATTAAGTATGCAGTCTTGACAATTCGGTGAAGAAAAGATAAAAAGCAACGTTCCTATGGAAAACAAAGCTCCTTGTCTGTTTATCCATATATGTGTTCAGGATCTTCCGTCGTTAAATAATACATCAATAATGTTATAAAATGGGATGGAAAAAAAGAAACGTCAAACTGAAATCTTTGATGCATAAGCCTGTGCAAGATGATGAAAACCAGAGCCCAATATAGCTGTCTAATAAAATCGGCTAGGTGTATAAAATATGTGTATTTCTCTAGTATATGACTTTATAATTAATGCTAAATCATTTATTGTTATAATTAGCATGGTTAAATAATAGTCTTCAGCAAATTTGTAAAATATACAATGACAAAGCTTCTGCAGTTTTTATATATTAGTGTAGTGAGACCAAAAGGGGTTTAAAAACATGTTTCACCCGTATCAGTTTTAAGGTAAATGCAAATCACCTCAATTGTTCAGAAAGCAATAATATTATGGGCTATTGTTGTGGAAGAGGGACAAAAGTAAGGGCACAGTACAATAGACTGCCACGTCTCTGGGGTCTGTTTATAAACAGGGAGCCCAACCAAGCAGAAACAGGAGAATGAGTTGTTTTTCTTCTTTTCTTGTGAAGTTTTTAAGCGGAAGAGAACTCTGTTGTGTTTTTTCATCGCTAAGGGATGTTATTTCTTTAGAGGAACTGCTTTGCCTGGATAGACTCAGAGGTTTGCACTCTGTCACTGAGATGATCCAGGAGGGTTTCCCCTCTTTATGGAGTTGCTGGTACTCACCAGTGCTGTGAAGGTATCCCAGGCTGTGCTAAGGACCTGCAGGTGGGGGGGGGATGGGGATCAGCTGGAATTAATCACTATTTTCTGACCTGTAGCTTTGTGGGTAGAAAAAGTTGTTTGTTATTGCACAACGTGTGCAGCCACGTTTCCATACAGTGAATATTGCTGTGCCACCAACCACATTTTTCAGATCACAGAACCATAGAATGGTTTGGGTTAGAAGGACTCTTAAAAATCATCTACTTCCAATTCCCTGCCATGGGCAAGGACATCTTCCACTAGAAGATTCAAGACTTGTGGATTTAATTCAGGAATCTAAGAAAAAACAATTTTATCCCTTTCTGTAAATCAGCCCACCCCACATTGCAACTTTATGTTAAACTACCAGACAACCAATATATTTATTATGTATCAAGGTCATTCTTTATTGCAGCAACCAAAGACTTTAAATAATATTAAAAAAAAAAAAGACATTGAAAGCCTGAAGTATTCTGAACCGATACTTTTTAATTACATGAACTTGATCCTGTCTTTTAAAATTATCTGTCAATGCGTCATGGTTGCTTTGCAGTGTTTGCTTTGCAGGGAATGGAAATTGAGGACATGGTTCTTGCAGCAGTGGAAAATGAATTCAGAAAGAACAGCACCAGGCCAGGGACAGAAATGCTGTGACCACCAGTCCTTCACCAGGATCACCAGAGTGGGGGTGTCTGCAGCAGAGTGAGGAACTTCAGCTCAGGAAACCTTGGAAAGATTTTGCAGCAATTTCAGCAGGAATTGTCTGCCATGTTGTGTGGTTTGGTTCGTGCTCTGCAGTTCATATAAATAACTCAGATTTGCTTTCACTTTGTTTTCCCTTCTCATCCTCTTCCTTCCCAGCTAAGCACAAACCTCAACCTCCCTTTGTTTCTCCAGAAAAGGCTGGAGATCGTTTCCAGCAATTATTCAGATGTGAAGCAGTTCAGCACAGCAAAGTTAAGCTATAAAAATAACAGTACAGACAGGAAAAATATTGCATGATGGATTCTGATCTCCTGTGTTTTAACATTAATCACGGTATTGATTTTACCAGGGATGACTTCTCAGCATAGTGACTGTGGCTGCTTTTTTTCCTCCTTATTTTACTGTGGCTGATTGGTTTCTGTCTGATGTCCAGAGCAGAACCATCCTCTGGAGAGAGCACTTTCAGAAATACTTCTATTTTTTTCTTAGTAAAATAATTACTTGAAGAGATTAGACCTAATAACTGCAGTTGAGTCAGCTTGTGTTCTTATTGGATTATTATGCAAAATTCAAAGATAGAAATTCAGGATATATTTACTTAAGAGGCCTGTTGCAATGCATGCCCATAAACTGTAGATGATTTCAGTTCAAATAATTTGGGAAAAACATTGCAGGAAAATACCAGGCTGTGATGTAGGTCGCTTTTCTGTTCATTCATGATCCTTGTTAAGACTTCTTTTTTTTTTTTTTTTTTTTTTTTTTTTTTTTTATTTTAAGCTCTTTCTAGGAAATGTCACAGTCTCAATTACTATTGACTTCAGTGGTGCTGTTCAGAAATTAGATTGCTCAAAATCTTTATACTTGAGGTGGAATTGGATACTCAGACACTGCTATCTGCAGGTTTAGTTGCATCTTTACCTCTAGCCCCTGATATTTCTTCATTCCCTGCACCACTGCTATGGGACAATGCAGGAATTTTGCTGTTCAGAGGATCCTTGGGGGATGGGTGTCACAAATCAGGTGCCCAAGGCTGGGGGATGCAGGGCATGGTCCAGTCAATGGCAGTGCCAGCTTTGACTGAATGCAAGACATGATTTCTGTGTCTGTGAGATTGGCTGATGAGCATTGGGATGAGTTTGTGCCACAAACCTGTTAACCCCAAAAAGGAACAGGGAACTGGGAGGGCTCAGACGGTACACACAGACATGGTGGACGTAGCAGTGAGTCCTGGGACAGCTGCCTCACCTTTACATGTTCCCATCTCTGTGTTTAGTGTAGAGGATGACTGTGGAAGCGACAGTTCTTCACACATAAACTCCTAAACTTCCTTGTCCTTTACTACAAGAACGACCACAACCGACTTCAGCGAGGTGTATTTCATCATTATTAAGGCTGCCCATCTTTGTTAGTTCTTCCTCTGCCTAATCACCATTCTAAATATTCCTGCAAATGTGTCCTGGCTTCCCTGAACTGCTGCTTTAACCTCTGGAAAACTATTTTGCTTGATCTAATGTACAATTCTCATTCAATCAGGAGTGGCTGGGCTTGACTTTGTGACCTCTTGAATGCAGTAAAATCACAAGAGTAATGCTTAATGACACACAGGGCTGAAAATATATTTTAAGGTTTGCAGGGCTGTTACTTTCTCAATTTCAAATTTATCAGACAATTAAAATAATTAAATATTCAGTCTCCATTTAACTTAACGGAGAGGTTGGGCCTACTTAACAGACTTTATTAAGCTCACAGGTCAAAATTAATTTGTTAAAACTACTCAAGGCAAGAGATATTGTCCTGTAATACATCTATTTAATGCTGGTCTACAACGAAGCCACATACCAGATTCCTAATTCAATACTTACCAGTCTTTAGGACTGTTTCAATCCATTTTACTGAGTAAATTTGACTGGGGCAAAATCAAATAACAAAGACAAATTAGTTGCTTCTTCTGTTAATCATCGATTATAAATTAGACATGCTAGCTCAACTGAAATGTCTCCGAGGATGTGAATATCAGAGTTAATTGTTTAACTTGGAAAGGAGCTGGAAAGTTTGTTTCCATTTGTACTGGTTCTAATCCTTTCAGCTGAAGGTGTTTGGACTGTCTCTTTACTCAGTGAGTGGCCCTGTCTGTCAAACACTCCCTGAGATTTCAGGGACCACACTTTAGAGAGGAACGGGTGCCTGGACAGCCAAAGTGTTTTTTCACTCTCATGCTGACTCTCATTTCTCGGTGTGTTCTCCATGATCACTTTTATTGCATAGAAATACTCTACAGAAAAATGTTTCGTTACTATTTAAAGATACTCCAGGCATTCATTTCAACCACCTTCAAAGTTTTGCATAGGAAAATCATGCTTTAATTCTGTGTTAATATATGCCTAATACTATGGAAATCAGGTTCTTGGCTGATAGCCCTGGGTGTTACTCTGTTATAAATCTAAATGCATGCTTCATACATAGATAATTTCTATATATAATGTAGAAATCCTTTAGAATTTATATAATTTTTATAATTTATTAATATTATAGTAATTATAATGGTTGCAGTAGTTTATATTGTTTAGCTTTTCATAGGATCATAGCATGGTTTGGGTTGGAAGGGACCATAAAAATCATCTTGTTCCAACTCCCTGCCATGGGCATGGACACCTTCCACTATCCCAGTTTTCTCCAATCTGACCTTGGACATTTCCAGGGAAGGGGCAGCCACAGCTTCTCTGGGCAACCTCTGCCTCCTCACCCTCACAGCAAAGAATTTCTCAATTCTTTTATGTTTATATAATTTTTATGCAGTATAAAAAATGTATCTGTATTTTATAATTGTTACAATGATTTTAAACCCTTTTAGATGGGGTTTATTATAGTTCCCTCTTCAAAGACTCAGTCAGTCTTCCTCCAATCTTTTAATTAATAATGGAAGGCAATAGGGCCCTTGGAAACACTACTGGATGCATGCTGAGCATTCATCCATAAAATTTTAATGACAGGAGTGATAGCCAGCTATGGAAAAAAGACTTTGAGGAGTCTTTAATGCAAAGTTATGGTGGTGACTTTGTTGACTCAAGAGCTCGGTCAGGGAAAGCAGAGGAAGGGGTGCATGGAAATGAGGCCCATCACCAGTTCAGTGACAAACTCATGGGACAGAGCTTTTCCTCAGCATTTGAGACGAGAAAATTCCCTGAGGAATCTTGCGAAGAGCATTTAGCGCTGCAAATCCCAGAGGAACGGTGCAAAAATAAAAATAATGATTGTGGAGCTGAGAAAGGAGAACAGGAATCAGGAATATTATTTAAATGAACTTCACCCTTTGGTAAATAGTGAAGTTTTCCCCTTTTCCTCTGCTATTCCTGGCAGTGTTTAGATGAGTGTGTGCTGTAGGCTGACACCTGAGTGTGCCGGCCTGCCAAAAGGCACCACCGCTAACTGTTGACAAGGCACGTCCCCATAAATGCCATATATTCTCTAAACAGCTGTATAATTAGGACAAAACCCATTTGGAGCACCATTTATTCTGCTGTATAGCTGGAGGCACATGTGACCCATTAAACCCTGGGAAGGGGTTTTGTTCTTTTTGTAAAACACAACAACCCAGCGGATTTCATGAAAGCAACAAATTCTGTTTGACTGATGTCACGTTTCAGATTTTTTTCCAAATGTTTTTCTGTTCTGCAAAATCCATCCTTGGTTTTACAAGTGAATCTTAGCCTGCAATTTAAAGATGCTGAAGGTAATGAAATGCATTTTTGATGAGCTGTGCATATTTCTACAGTGCAAGGGGAAACACGACCCCGGTGAGGGGGGATGTGGCTGGGGCAGGTGAGTTGGGGTCAGGAGCTGCAGGTGACAGCAGGACCACCTGCAATCAATGGCCTTCTCTAAAAATTGCTGATATTGAGGCAGAGGGCGTTAAAGTGCATTATTGAAATGCTTTCAGTAGATGCTTAAATGCAGACTGAGTACATGTTTAACACCATGCACTCCTGGGCCGATGCCTAAACCTGAGGGGAAAAGAAATTAAACAATGCTTCTGATGGCAAGAAATACTGTCCTAGGGAAATTAATATAAATATTGGAATAATCTCCACAGAGAAGTGGTGGATTCACCAATGCTGGACACTTTTAAGGGTTGTCTGGACAGGATGCTGCGCCACGTTTAGAACATCTGTTTGCCAAGAAAGGTTGGACCAGATGATCCTTGAGGTTCCTTTCAACCTGGTGTTCTATGATTTATTTTGGCATTTCAAATTATTATAATGATCAGAATGAATAGGCAAGTTTAGAAAGTGTAACCTATCAGTGCTAAGATAAGTTGGATGGGCTTCAGAATATCTGGTCAGCCCTCCTGGTGATTTATGAATGTCAGAGGCCTAATAACGGAAAGAAATTGGTTGAGTCTTTCTATCTGATCATGTTTGCTGTGCTTTGTGGTTTGAAATAAACTGTGTGTTTGTATCAGGATTACAAAGCATTGAACTAAACACAGAGATAAATCTATGTTGATGTAATTTGCCTCCATTTTTGGCTACTTTCCACGCAAGCTTCTCCAACCCAAAGTCCCATAAAAGCTTTCTGCTGCAGTACACAAATGTTTACTTTTGTATCACATTAATTTTTTCTGAATTGTGTGCTTCTTGAAATGTACATTTCACTCTGATACTCTAATCCCTTCTAACAGCAATAGAAATATACCTATAAAACAAGCATACATGATATAAAAAACAACAATGCAAAGGAGAAATGACCTGCATCTCCTCCAGTGCATGTGCTCAAACACAAAACTGGATAAACTGGGTTTTACCCAAGCTGTGACCAATATAAAATAAAGTAAGTGCAAAATTTCTCTGCATTTCTGATAGTAAATATCATGATTCCTGATAATTAGTCAGGATTTAGTAAAAGCACCCAAAGCTTTGATATTGATGTTTCCTTGCAGAAGATCTTTCCCTTGACCTCCGCAGGGATATTTCAATGGCAGCCATGCACTCCATCCTAATTTTTTTTGCATATTAATATTTATATGATATTAAGCAATATGTGAATTATATTCAACCTACCAAGGTGCATACTCTAGTGGAGTGCAAAATATGTGATCTGGCACTTGGATGGAATTATCTCTTTATAAACCTGAGAAGGTGGATTTTTAAAAAAAAATTTTTAAATTTAAACTTAGCACCAGAGAAGAGATAGTTGGGGTCATTTTCACCTGTTATAAAATTGGAGTAGTTAATAGTCCTCTGTCTAGACTGGAAAATGTCACTAGAATTGTGCTGAAGTCTGGAATGAAAATTACATAATTGCAGCTGGGAGATATTTTAGTCTTTGCAGTAGAGATGTTGCAAAATCAACATCAAAATGGGAGTTAAATCTGATGGCATTGTGTCTTCTACCCTACTTCTTAAATTTGGAGGATTGTCCATAAAGTTTGTATTCAATTTTATGCATTCCTCATAATCTGATGTGCTCTGCCACACTGGCACTTTTCAGGAACTGCGATTATTTCCACAGCCTCGTGAAGATCGGCCCCATATAATCATGTCACACCATAACAGGTCTCCCTAAGAGGTGTTAATTGCACTTTTCTGCACAAAGTTTAAGCTGATGCCCTCCCTCCTCCGTAAATTAGACACAAAGCCTTCAGGAAATCAAACTGAATAATCAAGCACTTAATAAAAAATGCATCGTGGTACGTCAGCCTATGTTATCAGCTTGGAAGAAAAAGCAGTATAAAAATGCTCAGACAATAATGATTTTCATGAATATAAACATTAATGCTCATTTCAACCTCATTGTACTTCTGAGATGTTTAAAGCCTTTTACCAGATTAAGCTTTCTCCAAACCTTTCTGACAAACTACTCTGTAAAAAAACCCACACGGGTTGATAAATGAGTATGATGGAACAGATCATGAATATGGAGTGAAATTAGGTCATGTCAGAGATATCTGTTCCACGCACACTGGTAAATATTTATCACAACCCCTCTGGTAGGTCCTGGTCACAGGTAGGTCCCACTGAACAAGGTGATTCCAGATATTCCTGCCCCCACTTGCAATTCTTTGTTTTAAAACACAGAAAAGAGCAAGATATAATCTCTCAAAAAGTTTTTTACCTTTTAAGTAGAAGAGTCTTTCTGTATTCCTTCCATTAAGGAAGATAAGGACAAAGCATTTAGAATTTTATGTGGTGATTTATGATAAAAAACCCCAAACAAATAAACAAACAAAAAACAAACATGCACCCTCCCAACAAAGAAAACAAACCCCCCAAATTATTCAGAGTATTTGGCAGTGAAACATGGAATTTAAGTCATTCAAAAGTCATTGCTGTTTTAAATCATATAAATTTCACAAATGTGAAATATGAATATCAGATTGTTGCCTCTCTCTCTCTCAACTCCTTAAAATATTTCTATTTCGTATCAGTTTATTTTCAGATTTTGACTTTAATTCCCATTGTTTTGGATTGTTTATGAAAGGACTGCAACCTTATCCAATACATAGCATATATTTATATGTATAATTTAGATATACGTTTATAACAATAAATTTACAGAATGGAATCATATGAGCAACAACAAATTTATCTTTATATTTGCAAAGTAAATATTGTGGATTTAAAATATTTGCCTTCTATGTAATAGTTTATTGAAGCACAAACAGTTTGCTGATCTTGTCGGGAAATGGCTAAAAATGTTTTTAACAAAAGAAACCATGATGATGCTTTAGGACAGTGTGAGAAATCACTATGAAATTAATAAATTTTTGTATTCTGTACATGACTTTTACATCCAGGCCACCCCGTGCTGGCCCTTAGCCTTTGCTGCTCTGTGGATAACAACTGTAACAAGGAACAAGGCATTTTAATTTGCCTTTTCATTTCCAATAGTCACTGATGATGGCCAGCCATCATCAAAAAAAAAAAAAGACAAAAACTTATGTATGACCCATGTGCTGGAAGGTCATTTTCCTCCTTAATATCAGGTTTAATTTTCCAATGTTTAGTCAAGCCAATTTCTCAAGGGTATCCACGGAAGCTTAGTCCTGGTGAGGATCTAAATTGCAGTGCGTGTATAATATTCAGTCTTGCATTAACTTTAATGCAGTGTTTTATAGAACAGTTTTTGTACAGGATATAGTTTAGTTAATGTGATAAAACATTAAGTTAATGCTCTGCTCCTCAGAATTTATTTTACAACTGTTTTTTTGGTTAAAAAAAGCGCCACTTTACAGGGACAAAGTCATGTGAAACTTGAAGCGCCTGGCTTGGCAACTCCATTTAAGATGGCCAAATATCAGTGACCATCAAATGACTGCTGGTAAATGTTGCTTAGAAAACACTTGTTTTACAAGGCAAAAGAACAGTTCCAGCATAAAAGTTGCTTTCTAAGACGTTGTTTGTTGTACCTGGCAGCACTCTGACGTCTGTCAGGCAGCCCGTTACACCAATAACACCCGCGACAACGGGAAGTGAGCAGGTACGCCGTTAAAGCACTAATAAAGTCCCCCCATATTCATTAATGTACCTTGTAATAGGCCAGTTAGAAGACAATTTGTTCTTTCTTTCACACAGATAGTTCTATTAATGGAGCAGAGAGGATGATGACAATTTAAAAGGTACACTAAAACACTCTGATGAATATATGGGCTGAGTGGTGCTCCTGTGGCTGCGATGTGAGGGAAAATTGAACCCTCAGGTTCCAACACGAATTGCTGTGAGTCAGTTCAGCCCTTGGTTTGGACTGGTTTAGATATTCAGCAAAACAAACTCACATTGCCCAAAAAATTGTTTCCACTCTCACTGTACAGGTACAGAAATTATTTGAGGATTAATGCCGATTCAGATACATAGAGCACATTGGTCTTAATTCCACCCAGGTCAATAAATTTGCAGTGACGTGGAAGAGTGTGGGGTTTGACACATCACTTGTTCATCATATGGTTTGCCATGTATTTCCTCAGATTTGCTCACCAGGAATATGTGATTCACCATGTATTTCATATTCTCTGAGTGTTTAACTTAGATATTTTAGTTGTCCAAAGCTTGGAGCCAGAATGGGCTGTACAGGAAAAACAGGGATTCCAAACACCTCCATGAGCTACCACAAGTTAAACATTTGAGGAGCAGCCCGTGGTTACAGGTTCCAGAAGTACAATAACTGACAGGGAATATTCCAGTCTCCAGCCCAGCAGATCATCAAAGCTTTAATTTATCTTTGAATATAATTTTGGAGCAGTCATTCTGAATCTTCTCATTGTGAATTTATTAGTTGTGAAAAGGAAGCTTATTGGGGGAGTTCTATTGGTATTTTACAGATTAACACTTACCCTAATCTGGAAAAGGATTTGTATGCATAATATAGAACTACTTGTACACTTAAAATTCAGCACTGGCTTTATTATCTAGCTCAATCAGGATTAAATAAGTCAAAATCTAAGTTCTTTCTGACTGTAGGTAAATTTGGATCACTACACTATCATCACCTCTCAAACTTCTTGAAAGGTTTTAAGAATATCAATGAACATAGAAATTAAATGAGAATAACTTTGTGGTGCCCTTGGTGTTCCTGTGAGATCCTTTGTGAGTCATCAGCTCATCAGAATAGGCCTTATCAGGAAAACCCTGCAAAGATAAAGCGCTCAAACTGTGATGGAGGTGCAGACTGATACCAAAATCCTGCAAAAAGAGTTGTTTAAAAGCCTAAAGCACTTTCCTCTGGAATTTCCTTCCAGGGGATACAGGAGAAGCACTGGTGGTTGGATGAAGGAGCTGTTTCACCTGCTTATCCTCTGAACAGCCCCGATGCAACTCGGTAAAATTTAACACTCAATAATCTCAAACTACCTGCTGAAACAAACTGCTCAGCATTCCAGTATTTCCCATTTTATATCATTTTCCCTTTTGCAGTGTGATGGACACTCCGGAAGAGACTTTTTCCATGAATCCTTTGGGAAGCAAGTCCTCCTCTGAAGGCTGAGCTTTTCCTGTGTTTTTCTGTTCAGAATTACAGTGGTACCTCCCCTCCCTCAGCCCCTGTTAGGATATAACAGAACCTACTAAGTAAAAGCAAACAAGCTTTTTACCTTTTTTATAATTATTAGCCTTTTTGCCCTAGAAAGAAAAGCCCTATGGAGATATAATCACTTTCTATTATATCTGATGGTTCTTAGAGTGGTTTTTGTGGACTCCTATTACAGTTTCACAGTGTCCTATTGATTTTGTTTCTCTTAAGGATTTTCCCACCAAAAGATTGTGTATAAAATAAAGGACAATAAAAGAAATTGCTAAGCAGTAAGGATTATTATTCTCCGTGTTTACTGCTGTACCAACTCTATGGAAAAAAACCACAGAAAAATAGGCTAAGGTAATGAACTTATGGCCATTGGGATTTGTAGTATTTCCTGTGTAAATGTATGATGGCCTCCAACTGGTAAAATCAATAGCAAGAAATCCACGCGCCGTTTATTTCGCTGAGGTTGTTATGCAGGTTATATATGAAGAGAAGGCTTCACCTGCAGTGCAGTGCATCATGGTACAGAGCTGGACCTTTCTGAAAGCACCCATCACATCTGCGTGGATATTATATTGCCCTGGCATAATAGCATTGCACTGGCAATCCAAATCCAGTATTTTTTCGTCTTAGGGGCTATATTTATGGCCAAAATAGCCACAATTTTCTTCACATAAAATATGAAGTGTAATCTAATCTTTCTGTTCCTGACAGAAGAGCATTGTAATTCTAATCTTTCTCTTCCTGACAGAAGGGGATCGTAATTCTATTCAGTCCTCAGCCATTCTTTACAAAGATTAATGAGGGAATTCTGGAAAAAAGACAATAATTTCTTTTGAAAATAAAAGTGAACAATGTTTTTTCTCAGTTATGGAAGTAATTGTGCCATGGTAACAAATATTACTGCCACCCCTTCCAACTTTTTTTAGTGGCATGAGGAATTCTTACTCAAGTAAAGAATCTCAGGGGATGTGGATTAGCATCAGTTTTGGTTGCAACAAAGGTGATTTTGTGTTTCTTTTGCAACAGATTCTTGTTGGGTAAGAAATCCTTGACAGCTCTTTGTTATTCATCAGTTCATGATTGATGATGTTGATGAAATTTAGACTTTCCAATGTCACAGGAATTTATGGACTCGAGCGTGGTACCACTGAGTCAACAACAGAGCTCAGGCTGGCATCAGTGATGCCATGAAAAAAGGAGCCTGGATTCTGAACACTCCAATTTTAAATAAGACCAATGAATATCCTCCACAGATCTATCCAGCATGTTTAGCAAGCATGCAGTGATCAAATAAACCAAAAATAAGTAGATGTTTTTGAAAATATTGCTCTTAGTATGAAAATATTCCTTTGGGTATCATATAAAAAAAATCATATATTTTTAAATTATTGATGGGGCTTTGCAACTTTCACACAGCTAAGAAATGGAATGTACAATGCAATTAAATAACATATTGTAAAGCTAGAGAAAGAAGAATATATTCTTTTAACTAGAAGAAAATGCTACATTTACCTACAGGCTACAAAATTTAAACCCCTGTGGTTATTGAAAATTATGATGTACACAAAGTTTGCCTTTTCAGTTCCTCAGAAAGGGAAGTAGGGATAATTTAGTTTCAGACTTCACTATCCAGGGAAAGAAAGAAGAAAGTAGAGTGGAGAAATAGCAAAATGACCTCATTTACTGAGAGAGAAATAAGCTGTTTATTCTTTGATGTAAGGAAATCTCCTCCTCCTTTCAAACCAGGGCGTATTTCTTATTTCCAGGTTTATGAACACAGGAAAGTCGGAAGTGGGCATGAAAATCCAGGTATTATATAACAGGAAAAATTCGACAGTCTCATAAAAAGAGCTGTTGATCAAAAAATTTTAATTCCATTGAGAATATTTTCTCAGAAATGTTGTGGCACTAGGCTTTTTTGCTTTTGAGGGCCTCATCGTAGCCTCTGAGTGAGGCTCAGTTCAAGCATCAGAGGCATCAAGATGATATTGCCATGGATTTATACTCACTTTCTTCATCTCTTTTTTTCTGTTAATTGGGTCATTGAATACACGCTATAACCAAACTGGTGTAAAAGGTCAGAGCATGAGTTAGTCTCCTCCTGGGACACTTCATTATGTGTCCTTGCAGCTTTTAAGGATATTTCCATTGTGTTTGAAGAAATACATCACTAACCTGGGCACCAACCACATATTTCTGAGGAATCTGCCTCCTTGGTTCGTCCTCCACAACACATCAGGAAACCCAGGGCCTTGTTCACCTACAAAGGAACTCTGATAAATAATGTTTGCTGGTTTTGCTTGTTGTAAGCAGGAAATGCACAATGAGTAAATTGTACAGAAAGGGAAACCTTTAGAAATGAAGATTAAAATATGGCCTAAGGTTAATGATCTATTATCCAAGGTTTCTTTTCTTTCACTAAGGCATATCTCGGCTTGCATACGTTGTAGTTATTGAAATTATAACAGAAGGAAATACTTTGGTGGAGATATTATTGCAAATATTTAGATTCAGAGACAATGCGAAGTATAACATCAATTTAAAACT
>VYZT01058753.1:0-55607 GCA_013400735.1 Pomatostomus ruficeps | reverse complement strand
AACTGTGAAAGGGAGGGTGGGATTGGGGGACAGGAGATAGGAAGGAACCCACAGCAGAAAACCCAAGCCCAACAATGCAGTTTGGGGCTAGGCAGGCATGAACTGGACTCTAATGATACTCTGAAAAACTTTGCACTTTGGTCACATAAGTGCCCACGTGTACAAAGTCTGCGTGTGTGCATAAACACATGCAATCACAAACTTACCTGAGGAGTAAATATTGTGGGGAGCCTGTTGTACAGACTCCAGCAAAGATATTTATTCAAAATTGCTTTATGACGCATGACAGTGTGTGTATGTGTGTATAGTATGTACACACGTACAGACATGTGCTTTACAAAAGCTTAGAGCGATTCAGGACAAAGAAAATTCATGTGAATGAAAAATCTTCACCATTAAAGACCATTTTCAATGGCATTCTGTTATTTTACAAAAGCATGGTGTAGGATTTGATTTTCCTTTTGAAAAACATTGATCTCTGAATGTTTCCATTTAAAAATGGAAATCCTTAAAAATCTTTATACAAATGGGAGAACTGGGATTTTTTTGTAACTTGAAATGAGGTAACCATTTTCATTAGCTGGAGGCTACTATACTGGACAAACTCTCTTTGATTTGAAACAACTAAAATAGACATTTATACTTTACTTTGTAGCAGTTATCAAGGATGTTACTAGAGCTCATGAAGGCACTGAAGACCTTAATCTTCTCTACTGTCTCCTTATGGACTTTATTGACATTTGATGAATAATACCCTACTGTCTTGTATTTCCTTTAAGTTCAGCAAGATGTGCTTGGAACTAAGATTGCTAAAGGTTTTTTTAACTTTTTGTTACTATTTTCTTCCAAGCAGTGGCTTTATTTCTGACAGTGTTGCTTTGTATTCATGAAGTATTTTGAAAGAAGGCTGTGAAGTTCATTTGGTCTTGTGAAATCCAACACTTGACAGATACTAAGTTTCCCAATGGCTGGCAAAACACATTCCCTTTTCAGGTACCAGTACTATTTAGGTTTGGAGTTACTGTAATTTTTGTCAGTAGTATTTTTGTTTGTATAGCTCAAGTAGCAATAACTGCAGGAGCGGAAGTTTGCTTCCGCAGAACCAAAGCTTTTCCTGAGTGCAGCTCAATCTCATCCTTGTGGAGTGAATACCGCAGAAGCACTTTGAAGCAGGTAGCAAATACTCCGATCTTTTCCTGAGCCACTTTTCAGGAGCACGAGGACTGTCACAGGTTACAGTGGTTGATTTTGAAGTACTGGTCAAGGCTTTCAGTTTGCACGTTGGAATTCACTTCAGACATTTCAACACTGCTCTGCATCAGCTTTTCCTTAAGAGAGGTTCAGGTTAAACCCATTCGTGATCAGCTCTGAGGAAATACTGTGAAACACCTTCCAAAAAGAAATACCCCGAGCCCGAGCCTTGCTCTAAGTCTGTTTGAGCCAGTAGCACTCGGATATCCTTGTATCCCGAGGAATATCTGCAGATGCATAAAGTTGGAAGCAGTAGTTTGCATTGCAGATGATAAGGTAGCTTGAAACTGTGAATACAGGACATTCTGAATGTAAGTTAGGTACTAGAGAACATTTACTTGTTTCACTTAATTTATCTCAGTCTGTTTAATAGCAACATGAAGATATTTGAAGGAGGACAAAAAATGACTGAGCTCTAGAAACATCCTGTGGTAGTTTTGACTGTGACTTGCCAAGAAGATACTCTGTTGCCTTTGTTACGCTAAGGGCATGAATGCCAAAATTAATAATTCTTGCTGTAGTTAAAGCTATATTGTAAATATAAAGAGGATTATTAGTCTGGGCATTCTTGCAGAAATAGCATCAAGTCAATAGACCGTAGTGGCCTGGTTGCTTTTGTAAAGCAGAATAGTCTGATTTTCTTTTCCTTTTCATTTCTACAGTCAGATCTGGCTAATCCAGGCCTAATTTCTTAGGTCACTCAAGCACTAAAGGTTTCTGAATGGTTACTAGTCTCCTGTCACATAATTTTAAATACCTTCATTGACACTTGTTGATTTGCTTTTTAAAAGGATGTACCAAATTTGCATTAACCAGGTCTGACTGTACATGTATATACAACAGTGTAAATGACCATTTGTAAATTAGTGTGAATTGTACTGTATCTTGCATTTATGGACTTGTGTATTGCATTGTATTCTCTCCTATTTTGTAGAAATTTTGATGTAAAGAAGAAATCTAACTCTGTGTGTGGACTTCTTTTGTTAAATTGGCTTATAATGGAGTATAATACTTTCATGTTAAGATATCCATTTATAGGCTTGGACACCCAGTGTCTTTTTTCCCCCATTAGCTTTTTTGAAATCTTGCTCTTGGGAATGGTTCTGGGAATAAAGGAATTTATATAGTACTTAGATGAAGAAAAAAATCTATTCTAATAATAGGGCAAACCATGTGTCATAGGTATATGCAGTACTGGTGGGATAGGGAAAGCTGTTAAAATTGTTTATTTAAACTTAGAAAAATTTCCTATACATTCTTGAATGCTGTTGACTTCTAAATTAAGGGTGTTGGATTGAAGCACTCCTGAAGTGTGTGCTCCCATGGGGACACTGATTGAGGTAGCTGTGATAGGAGTCCTTCAACTTAAAAGCTTTTGGTGGGTATAGCCTTCTAATAGGATTAGTTGCTAACTTGTAAATGCTTATACTGAATGCCCAAATCACTCAAATAGTTTTGTCAATTAATTTACCTCGACACTAGAACTATTGGTACCCCTTTAGAGTATTTAAAACTTACAGCTGGGGTATTTTCCCGGTGTGCGATTCCCTCCCTCTCCTCCATGTGCCCACAACCCTACTTTTAGTGTAAACATGAATAGAAAATCTTCCTTTCCATAATTGGCTATCAGTGTTTCCTTTTGGACTAAAATTACATTCTGCTTTGTCAGTGCATGACTTCTCATCAGAATTTTTTTTGTGTAAAAAGTCCCTTTCTGAAGAGGCCTTATCCTTGGAAACACAGGCATAATGAAGGACAGTTTTTTCCCTGACTGTATTTCATCATTGTTGCCTTTCATTGTCAGTTTGGAGCTCCATAGTGTCTTTCAAGCTTTTAGTTATTCTTCTCACTGATGTGTTTAATAGCTCTGCTGGAAAATTCTCATTTGCAAATCTTTTTCTCCATCTGACAAATTGATCTTGATACGGTTTGTACAACCTCTCAGCCTTACCTGTGGTGACACTAAGTTACGAAGGTCCTGGGAAGTGAGTTTATCCAAGAAGTACTAGTCAAGAGGAGGGATGGGCTTGGTAAATGTAATTATAAGGAAATCATTCACTTGGAAACTCAAGTTTTTGCTGTAGCAAGGTATTGAATATACTTGTTTACTCTCATGGTTTAAGACAAGAGCAAATTATAAAGGATAAAGTTTGTTTCAGAATAAAGTTCAGATTTTTTTAAAGACTTCGGTAGGTAACAAAAGCTTACAAAGATTCTTTTGTTACTCTTATGAAAAGAAATCTTAAAATTGGGTAACTTTTTGATTAAATAAAACTTTGTTCTAAACCCCAGTGGCACTATAATCTCTTTTTTGGGGCAGTCCTTCCTGTAATTAGCAGAGGAGGTTGACAATGTCTTGCCTGTCTTCGTTTTAGGTGGCTGTGTTTTCCTTGTTTTCATGTTTTGTGTTATTTGTTGTGTTCTAAGATTGCTAAACTGCCGCAATTGGCAACTATCTACTGTCATCTTCCACACCAAGTAGGTTGTAATCATGGAAGGGCGGCAGAAAGCATTTTTTCAGACCTTAAAGGAAATGCGAGACTGATGTGAAAAAGTCTTGCAGGCAATTTTTCCTCCCTCTTTATGACTGTGAGTGACAAACTGATTGTTTTAAATAGTTGTGAAAGATAGGATAAGCCAAGACCCTTGATCTTGTGCAAGGTAGATGTTCTGTTAGCCAAACACAGGATTTTTAGGAAACGGGCTCTCAGCAGTGAGAAACCACACCATTTCAGATGGAATATGTTGGATTAAACCAGACTTTGTGGCTTAGAGACCTTCAGTGGGAAGGAAAATGTGTGAAATGTTTGCACAGGCTAGTTGTAAGAAGGTGCTCCATCCAAGTGAAGTGCTGAGACACTGGAAAAGGCATTGTTTGATTTTTAAATTTTTTTTAAAGTGACTTTTACAGTTGGTCTGATCTGTAGAGATTGTGTAATTAGGAAACCAGTCTACCTGGGGAGAGAGGGAAGAGACTGTTCAAAAAATAATTTATAATAAAGAGAGCACCTTTGTAGCTGATGAGTTTGCAATACATTGGCTTCTCTGTGTATTCTTTAATAAAATTCTTTAATAAAGGGTTTTATTATTATTGGGAAATGCCAGAAAACTGACTGTGATGACCCTGAAGACCACTGGAATCTTAGATGGCCAGACTTCACCAGATGACCAAATTTTTGGTTCAAGGTTTCACCCTCTGTTTCTGCAGCCTTCTAAAGTTGTCAAGCTGCTATCACAATTTTCCTGTTCATGGACTTCCCAAATATTTTTGGTTTGATGTTTTTAGAGAGATGACACAGAGGGAAACTTCATGGAAATGAAAAGGAAAGAAAAACAAGTTACTTGAAATCTAGCAAGCAAACTTTGACACTAAATGCTGAAATAACTTCAGGTCCTACACCAGCCTGTTTTTGTGGCATTGCAACTGTGTTTTTCCTCTGTTAAGTGGTTTTGGGTTTTTTCCCCACATAGGGACCCATGCAAAATGCAAGATGAAAGAGACCTTGGAATAGAAACATGAAAATTATCATATAAAATGCCATAAAATACAGTGTGAACTGGAGAAAAAAATATATATTTCTAAGGTTTTCGTAGTAGTAGTTCTTACGTGTTACCAGAAAATAAATGTCCAGTCTTCAGTGTGTGAAAGACTTTTTTTTTTTGTAGCAAGTTTCCGCTGACCATTTTGTATCACAGTGCGGTAGTTAATGCTGCTGCTTTGTACACAAGTGCTTTGAATAGTCTCAGCATGGAGAATGTATCCAATCCTAAATTGTGACTTCAAGTTAGAGCCATTGGTTCTAAGCCTCTTCATTCCAAAACCCTTTGAACACCTGCAGACACAAGGCCACAGCATATAAGGAATATATTCAATTTTGTGTCATTTTCTTTGTTACTGCATATTTTTCAGTGCCCTTTTAAACACAAGTCCACTTGCGTCCTGTGAGTAAACGAAGCTCAATTTATAGAAGAGCCTTTGTCATCTTTCTAGCACTATCATCCCTCGAAAGAGTCCCCATGCCCCTTATATGTTGTGGTGTTTAGGTACATCATTTATTCATTGGAGTGAATTGTATTTCTTTTGAGCTAAATGTTATTGAAATTGTTCTAAGGCCTTCTACCACTGATTAAATGAAGTAATGTACCTTTCAAAGAGATTTATATTGTGTAAATAATTTCAAACTGCAACAATAAAGTTGGTTTCTAACTGTGCTGTTAGCATATATTGTGATGATTTTGCTTTCCCCAGCTTTGAAAATTCTTGATACAGAATAGTTAAGGGTTCTTAAAAGGTTTTGACTTGTGTCCAAATGCATACCTCTCTATGGGATTGACAATGCAGCTGAAAATGTTTTGAGCCAGAATTTGGCTTGCACAAAGTTAACTGATAACAGTTTTGCATATTAAGTAGGCTTGGTAATTGTCTGCTGAAATTTAACATGGGAGTCAGGAATTAGATGGGACATGGCTGTCAGGAGAGATCACTGCCATTGAGGAAAAGGAGGAAAGCATGCAAGGTTAATTTATGGCCCATAAGGGCTGTTTTAACTCTGGGGGACCATTTTATAGGCTGATCCATGATGCTGCCAATAAGGTCTGCATCCAGTGGCAGTGGCACAGGGTTGGATACTTGCTTATGGATCAGCTGGAATGTGTTCAAGGCCAGGTTGGATGGGGCTCTGAGCAACCTGGGATAGTAGGTGTCCCTGCCCATGGCGGGGAGTTGGAACTGGATGATCTTTTAAGATTTCTTTCCAACCCAAACCATTCTATGATTCAAATTTAATAGAAAATACTCAGACTATGACTGGATTTCTGGAGTTACTATCCCTACTGAATTGCTGCTTCGAGCCAAGAGATGGTGTTTCTCTGGCATCCAGTGCTCAAGTCCTTAAAGTTCCACAGGAAAGGCTAAGCTGTGGCTAGTCATTATTCACTGTTGTAGTTACAGTGGAAAGGAGATCTGTGCTGATGAGCTAATCCAAGGTAGCCTGTGATCTTTCTTTTCTTCCCTAAGTAAAAATCATTCACAGCTTGGCCAGAAAATTCAGAGTAAGCTTTGAGACAGAAGTTGTCCATGGGAAGTAATGAAGAGGTTTTTTGAGTCCGCCCCAGAAAATATGGACCTGAATAAGTTACTAATTCTTCTTGAGATAAAGAGCAAAGTGCAGACATAAAATAGGAGGGAGAACAATGGCATGTGTGTTGAACTCCAATGCCTATCATATTTAAATGTCAGCTATATAAACAGGGCACTCCCAGGAGTCTTCCTGAGTGAATTCAAAATAGCACATTTAACCTTAATAACAATACAAAGCTGATTTGTGTTATTTAGGATGTATATCGGATTATAGGTTAATATATTTAATATGTATACATTGTTATTAGATATAATAATTATGTCTATGTTTCCTTCCCATTCCTTGTTAATATTCCCTATAACCAATGTGCAGTTTACCCTCATCCTGGTCTCTTGGTGTGCTGTATAGAATAAAGTTGCTCATCTGGTTTTTAGTTTTTTAGGAATGTGAAAGGATCAATATAGAAAATTGTTGAAGTAATAGTACTCACCTGAGAGGCCAAAGGCAGTGTCAGCTTGAAACTACTTTCTGGTTGACCAGGGCAAGTTAGAAGCATGGCTTTTACTTGTCATCCTTCTTTTCTGTTGATACTTTTTTCCCACTGTGCTCTGGTAGATAAAGCAGGATGGCAGACTCCAACACTTACCCGCAGGTGGCAATGGAGCTGCAGGCTGTGGCTCATTGTTGGAGAAGCTTTTCAAGACAGCTCCTTTCCATAGTGCAGCATGTCATACATTGAGTTAAACAGGAAAAAGGGTATTCTTTTATCTCTCAATGAGTTGCAGCCAAGATCTGTAATTGCCTTGCTCTTAATGTTGCATAACTTAGCAAGACTCAAGCCAAGCATTAATGAATTTCATCAGAACTTCATTTTTTAATGAGCATCATTAATCGTTAGTCATGCATGCTACAACCTACACTTCTCTAAAGTGGGGCTTTGCCAGTCCTGTTGCACTGTAAAAACAGCAGCATGTTGTCCCAAGATTTTATCAGTGAAATAACAAGAAAAGACTGTGGAGAGAGAGACGCACAAAAAACTTTTATTTGATCTTTTGAATACTTAAGATGCTCTCTGAAAGTTGGGCTGAAACTTCGGCTTGTGAGCAGCTGCTGCTGCACTTTTCTCTGGGCTGTGATGACAATGTGAGAACTACGAAGTTGCTCTAAGCTACAGTGTTGATCCAACCTCTGCATGTGGATTCACTGGGCTCCCTTGGCTCTTGTTACAAAATTCAGTGAAGCTTTGAAGGTAAAACTTATTTTCAGGTTTGGAAAAACAATGTCTAGAAGTCTACAGGCTGGTCTTTACTCCTTTGGATTGTGCAACAGGTTGTGTTTGAAAGCTACAGAAGGAGCAGAGAGTTCCTGGCTGTCCCAGCACGCTTGTCCAGATTTAGCAATTCCAGTGACGAGCAAGTGGCAGTGTTTTATCTGCACCAAACTATCTCGCAGCTACTTCATGCTTCCTCTGCATAATGCAGAGCTAACTTAATTCACCCACCTCTGCAAGTTGAGTTGTCATGCAGGTGCCAGACTGGTCGAGTTATACAGGGAACAAAAGCTTTTCTTTGGTGTGTGTTCTAGAGATGCACAATGACTCGCAACTCCTCCCAGGCAGCCAGCGACAGGACAAGAAGAAATGGCCTCAAGCTGCACCAGGACAGGTTCAGGTTGGACATCAGGAAGAATTTCTTCACCAAAAGCGTTGTCAAGCACTGGCATGGGCTGCCAAGGGAAGTGGTGGAGTCATCATCACTGGAAGTGCTCAAGAAACAGCTGTGGCACTTACGGTTTAGTTGAGGAGGTGGTGCTCAGTTGAAAGTTGGACTCCATGATCCTAGAGTTTTTTTCCCACCTGAATGGTTCTGTGATTCTAAGTCTGACCCAAAAGGTGCAGTCTCTTACTGCAGTTGCTGACGAGTAACAGGATATCAGAAACTGATTAAACCAAAGAAAACAAATCAAATTGTGTCTACTAATTCTGCACAAGGAAAAATTATTTTCTGTATCTTATGCACTAGACCAAGAAAATGTTTTACTCTGATCTTGACCTATGTGAATACTAATGTTTGTGGTTAAAACAGAGGAGTTGTTTGAAGTAATGTTGTATAGGGGGAAGAGTAAAATCATGGAATCACAGAATCATTAAGGTTGGAAAAGACCTCCAAGATCATTGAGTCCAAATTTTAACCAAACACCACCTTGTCAACTAAACCAGAGCACTGGGTGCTGCATCCAGTAATTTCTTAATAGATCACAGATAATAATAATAATAATAATAATAATAATAATAATAATAATAATAATAATAATAATAATAATATCAAGGGATATTCAAATATTGAAATAAAGGATCTTCATTTGCAGGGATCAGAAAAAAGAGTGTGTCTCCCTGATGGGAAGAGGAGCTAGCACTGTAGAGGAGAAAGATGAAGGATGAATTATGGGAGAGGTAATGGAAAAAAGGGATTAATGACAAGGTGCACTGACATGGGAGACAGTAGAGGGCTTAAAAACAGGGACATGAAATAAAAGGGAGCACCCAAGATGAGGGGGAGGAGCTATTGAGTAGAGTGGCAAGATTAAATCAGAGGTTTGCTGCAAATAATCAATTTGCCTTTGAGAAAAGATGGGATATACAATTCTGTATAACAACTATAACACAAAAATAAATACAATGTAAACATATCTATAAATATAGGCTGAAAATACCAGAAGATGATACACAATTTTCTATCATTGTATCAATTATTAGACTTAGCTGTTGACAATATTCTAGTGAAAACATCAGTCCTAACCAATATCCATCATGTGTACTTTGAATGGAGTAAAAAAAACCAGCTGGCTGGCAAATATAATTTCCTTGCCTTGGGAAATGATCTGAAATAGCAAAATGTTATCTCACTGTCACATTGTTCTGCAAAGAAACACATGACATACAATAAATCCATTCCTTCAAATAATTCAATATTTTATTTAAATATATAATGTTCAAGTCATGGATGGCAGATAAAATCTCTGACTTGCACTTCCTAACCATTGACTGTATTTTTTTTAAATAGAGCAGTAAGACAGGCATTATCTATGTTACAAATGAGCTGATACACTGCTTACTTTGTGTGTAAGTATACAGACACAGGAAGGGAGAGAGTCTTCTGCCCAGGGACATTACAATGGAAATAAACCTAGAAGGTCAGATTCCCATTTTACATGTAGAGAAGAACATAATAGAAATATAAATTGCAAACCTAGTTCTGCACAATGAGTTTTGTAGCATGATCAGGAATTAAACTCTGATATTATATTGATCAAGCTTTTAATTTCTTTCCTGATGAAATGGTGCTTGCTGAGAGTGAAATGTTTCTACAGAAATGTTGTGTGTGCTGAAAATATCCTGAGGTCTTGTGCAATGGATGAGGCACCAAGGAAGCTTTGAATCAGGAAGGAAAGCAGGAATCCCTCTTGCATCTGTATGAATCTCCCTGCCACCAGGGCAGTGATTCTAGATCAGCTCTCTTTTGCTACTCCTAAAATGAAGGTTAAAACTCAGTCTCTTTAGATTTAGTACCGAAATTTCGAGTTAGAAATAATTTCATGTAACCATGTCCAGGACAGTGTTTTTAATGTAAACATCCACCTTCAACAACTGTTGACAGTGTTGATGACAAATTCCTGATTTTTGGCATAATTTGATTAAATTAAAAAATCTTGGCTATCTTCAGATTACTCACCATGTGCAAATAATTAATGTGTAGACTTCCATAGATTATAAAGGTAGTGGATAATAAAAAAACCACTTCTTTTCTTTTCTGTAACTCAGGTTGGCTAATTTTCCCCTTTCTTCTCCTGGGCTGAACCAAAATAACTTGTACCTTCAGTAAAGTTTTGATTTAAAGACATCCTGAAGTGATGAGTTCTCCATGTTGATAAGTACCTTGTTTCTCTGGTCAGTCAGACTCATTGATAAAAAAGGTTGATTCATTTTTCCTCTGAACTTGTTTGCTTCAAGCTCCTTTTTTAAACTCTGTCCCTAAAAAAACCCCAGTGACCTTTTTTCCTCATTTTACCTCATCGCTTTTCAGTCTTTGATGGGCAAAACAACAAAGAGCACTAACTTGACTTATCCTTTCCTCAGTGTATTTTTCCACTTTCACAGTTTTTTGTTGTTGATACCACCTTCCTCCATTGGTCTCCTCTCAGTATCCTGCATGTTTCTCCCCTGCTTTCATTTACTGCTCAGTTATTTATCCATTAAAACCCCTTGATCCTATCCTGACAAGGCAGAGTTTTTTGTGGGGACAGTGTCTGGATTATCTTGACTTGAAACACCTGATATTTGAGTCACGGGTCTCCCAGAGTGATCCCCATCACACTGTGATGGCCCGGGTCACTCTGCTAAACTTCTTAGTGCCTAGAAATTTTTCAGTAGTGTTTTTATATTTATTTCAGGATGACAGATAAGAATATTAAATAGCACTGGCCTGTGAACTAATCCCTTTCATCATATAGTTGACTCACAGTAATATTTTGCCGGTGACAACTATTTTTTGAGATCTATGAGTTAGCCAGTTTTTAATTAGAGCTCAACAAAACAATTCTTCTGTAAAATAGAATTATGTTTGTCAAAATCCAAATGTTTTGCAAGAACGTGTCAATTTCAACAAATATTTTTAACAAAGAAGAGTCAAAACATTTCATTTTTACTTTCTTGATTTATTTTAATAATATCAAAACATTTGGTTTTGATATAAGATAAAATTGTTTTGACTTTATCATGTTTCATTTAATTTTCTTTCTATATTAAGGGATTTTTAACATGTTTCATATTAAATGTACCAGCTAACACATCATGGATAAACATTATCCAAATGAATTTTTGGAAATATGTTCATTGTTCTAAATTAAATTGAAAGCAAATTTTAATCCATTACTTCAAAATCCATTTCTGAAGTCACAAAATTTTGCTCTGATTTGGAAACCTTTTCAGCTTCTCTCCACAGCCCTGAATTTTCTGCAAGATAAGTTTGCATCTCGATCTTTTTGACACCCACTCTGTAAATGATAAGCAGTAACAGTGGTTTAGTTACAATAATAACATTGCTCCACCTGCTAAAGTGAGCTCATTTTGTCACTTTATAATTGAAATAATATACATTTTAAAGTTTGATTGGTTTTCTTTTTTTTTTAATTTTAGCAATTCAAGTCATGTTCTTACAGTTCTTCATCTTGAAGGGTCATGGTTTAAGAGTTTGAAGCTGTAGTCTCGCACATCACAGACATTACGCAGCGGGTGTTGCAAAATTAGGGCCATTCCAATGAAACACAGCAGTAAAACCGTGGAGTTGTCCCCCAGATTTCCTGGCAAACACATGAACAAGGTGTAGCAAAGGCTCGAGCCGTGTCACTCACCGCTTCCCATCAATAAGAGCCTACCAGCCAAAGGTTGTTTTGAGACTCCCAGGTTTGATGCAGTCCTGGGCAGGAGCAGGCTGACCCACAGAAGTCAACTTTTGAGAGCACTTAATTTTCAGCCAGGGCATTTCCTGACCCAGCTTATGGTGTGGTAATGGGACCCAACAAGCTGGAAGGCCACGGTGGGAGGCTGGGATCCAAAATGAGACCAAGGCTGGACTTTTGAGCAGCAGTCGCTGGCTAGGTTGGGCTGTAAGTGTTGGTGGTGGCTGTTGTGCTGCTTCCTGGCCACCAAAATATGAAATACTGCAGTGTGGCAAAGTCAGGTATCCTCTGATGGGTAGCTGGGCAACAGGAAAATGACTTGGCCAAGAATGACTTTTCCAAGTTGTCCATGGCTGCAGTGGAAGAGGAAAAGAAAAAAGAGATAATAAATTGAATGGCTGAGGAATGGAGTTTAAAATAGGCTTGTAAGTGGAAGGAATAACAGTAAAGAAGTGAAAGATGGAGGAACCAAGACAAATAGATGGAAAAAAAGTCATACATTGTGGGAAGAAGTAAGATGGGATTGAGCTGCAGGCTGTGAGATGCGCCTGCAGCGTGCCATGGCTGCACAGGGGAGCTTGTCTGTGCCTGACCTGGAAAGGAACAAATGCTCCACACAGCCAGCCCTACAGAGGAGCCTGCCAGACGAGTGGACAGCAAGTGACCACCCCACCTGAGGACATTGAGAGGCGAGCTGCCAACATGGCAGTATGGGATTGACCCCTCAGTACTGGGCTTTGGACAAGGGTTAAAAAGGGGGGTATTTTTGAAAAGAAACATTCCAGTTCCTCTGCTGGGTTGGGACTGTGAGTCAGTTGTCAGAATACATGAAGCAAAAGATAAAGTTCCAGTATTTTTCTTTGCAGGTAAATAGTTAATTTGAGACTTGTCCTCAGAGGAGAAATCTGCAGTGTACTTGATTATCAGATATGTTTATGTGAGCACACGTACAGCCTTAGGCTTCTGGGAAAGTTCTTGTGTGACAAGGACTATGACAAAGTTGTGTGTCATGTTCCCCTTCTGTCCATCTGTCAGGTCTTCCATGATGTATCTCCACTTTGGGCATAATAAAATGGACCTGATCTGAATAAAATTGGTAGAAATATTCCAAAGAGGTTGAAGATCTTTCATTTTTACAGGCTTCAACAATAGACGGTGATTTCTGAGTAGGACATGGGTACTGACATTGTGAGCCAAAGGCAGCCCTGGCAGAAATTCCTGTTGAGATTCATCTCAGTTGCTCAAGTCAGGAAGAGTGATCTCATTTTCAATGAAAGTCTCATGGGAAGGAGTGGAGATACTCATTTATAGAAGACAACAATATTTCTGAGACCTACTGAGGCTTATTTTGTAAAATACCAAAATATTCCAAGCACAGCCTCTGTTGGCACAGTAAACAGCAACAGCCAGAACCAGGCTGATTCTGCCCCTGAGTCCATATTCCCAGGTGTAGCTATGGCTGCTCCACTACACACCCATCACGTGCAGGACACAGAAATGCTGAAGCGCCATTGGCACCTCAAAGTACCTCAGCTCTCTTAATCTCTGTGTGTGTGACAAAGGAACAAGTGAAATACTTTCAAATCAAGAAGGATGCTAAAAGCTGCAGGCTTCCCTTGACCTGGAAGTTAAATAGTGTTTGTGCAGTTCATATGTGGGTAAAGAGAGGCACAAAAGGATGGTGATTTACCAAAGCCCATTCCATGAAGAATTACAAATTAAAAGATATTCTGGCACAATGGGAAGCCTGTGCCAAAGCTCCAGATGATGTTTACGCAGCCTGGCTCACTTGACATCCCCTTTTCAGCCCTCCCTCTTCTTCGGATATCTTCCCTCCCCTTATTGCTAGCAGAGCACAATAATTTTTATAATGAAGGGCCAGGTCTTCAGCTTGTGTTCACCCACCAAAAATCCCTGAAGTCTGGCAGCTTCATTCCAGCTGAAGCTCCAATACCTAACACTTCAGGCCCAGTGCAGCACCTGGAGACCAGTGTTGCTGCTTGGCAGTCTGAGCAGAAGAGATGAGCAGAAGCAAAAACTGGGGATTTGCACTGTCGTCCCTTCCCATGAGTCTCTCCGCTTACCGGCACAGTATCCTTACCCAAACAACACATTGGATTCTTGTCAGCCAATTTAAAAATAGATTTCCAGGCACAATCCTGCCTTTTGCTGCAGTTTCTGGCTCTCATATAGGTTCTTAATTTCAATTTCTGTGTTCCCCTGTCTTTTCTCTTTCACTCCCTCCTCCTGTCCCTGCTGCAGCCTGGCTGAGTTTCTGCCCATGACAAAGCAATAATCCCAGTGTTGAGTCCTCATGGGACTGAGACATCCCAGTATGAACCAGGCATAGTTGGTGCCCAAGGATCCCCAGTCACCTCTTCTACTGATACACAACACTGCAAGGGATGGCCGGAAAAAATCAGATTAAGCCCCTCATGGAGTAGCTTTCTTTCCACATAAGACCCTATTGCTGTAGAAAAGCACCATGAGGGGAGGAGAGGTAGTCTAGAACCTGCCTCTCTGGAATAAGTGGCATTTTAAATGACTAGATGGAGTTAGGAGTTGACTGAAGATTTTACTCTCGCAGAGGAGCTGAAGGCATCTCTTCATTAATAAAGTTGTGAAGGAAACAATTGCTTATATCAAACTGTGATGGAAGACATCCCACTTTAAAACCAATAAGTCATAAACAAGGTCCAAGTGGAGCCTTTTCGTTGTTAATCTGGGCTGGGGAACGAGCAGATGGAGCAGACCTGGGAGAAGGATCTGAGGGTGTGGAGGGTGAGAGGTGGCCATGCCCTGGCTGCGTGCACTGGGACCCAGAAACCCCGCCCTGTGCTGGGCTGAGCCCCCAGCACGGGCAGCAGGAGAGGGGGGTGTTCGACCCCTGTGCTCCACTCTGCTGAGAGCCCATCTGCAGAGCTGCCTCCTGCCCCGGGGTCCCAGAACAGGAGGGATGTGGAGCTGTTGGAGTGAGTCCAGAGGAGGGACACCAAGGTGATCAGAGGGCTGAAGCAGCTCTGCTGTGAGGAAAGGCTGGGAGAGCTGGGGTTATTCAACCTGGAGAGAAGGGAAGGCTTTGGGGTGACCTCATTGCAGCCTCCCAGTATCTGAAGGGAGCTGACAAGAAAGACGAAGGAAAGATGAAGAGAAACTATTTACAAGGGTCTGGAGTAACAGGGTAGGAGGGAACGGCCTCAAACTGACAGAGAGTAGGTTTGGATTGGATATTAGGAAGAAATTCTTCCCTGTGAGGGTGGGGAGGCCCTGGCATAAGTTGCCCAGAGAAGCTGTGGCTGCCCATCCCTGGAAGTGTTCAAGGTCAGATTGGATGGAGCTCTGAGCAACGTGGGATAGTGGAAGGTATCTCTGACCATGGCAGAGGGTTGGAACAAGATGATCTTTAAGGTCCTTTCCAACACAAACTATTCTGTTTTTCCCAGCAACAGGCAGGTGCCTAAACCTGATGGGGTGGGGGCAACCAGCAGCTCTGTAACACAACACAGAGGTGGGCATAATATGAAAAGAAATTATAATAGAGGTAATAGAAAAATGGTCATGGGACTCCTCTCTCACCTTGTGTGCAGAAAAACGACAGCTTGGTCAAAGTGGAAAATTTGATGAAATGGACATTCCTTGGGGAAATGTCGGATTTCAATTTTGTATCATGCATCAAGACTTAAATCTGTTACTATTTTGGTTTTCTCATAAAAAAATATTTTCTTAAGCAAATGTTTGGTTGGTTTTTTCTTTAAAAAGAAACATTTTCTTTCCAAAGTACAGTTAAACTTTAAAACTGTTTAATAATAGCCACTAAATATCCAGCCTGGTGAAATATTTGGCTAAAAATTGCACATGCTATTTCCAGCATGTGTTTCAGCTTGTACATGTCCAAACCTTTATGGTTTGAAATTTTGGACAAAAGAATATTTAAGAAAAAAAATTTGGAACAAGATTGTCTACCCTGTCAACATTTTTCATAAAAAGTAACGAGCTTTTACCTCAGCTATGGAACTATTCTCCCTGTATAGCAGTAATATTATACCCAAAAATATACTTTTTTTACTGTGCAGTGGTGATGTTACTGGCAGTGACTAATCTCTCTAGAACTCAAAGTCCTCTCCATCTGAAAAATTCAGATGTCACCTCTTAAGGAGAAATAATCTTAGCCCAGGCTGCTTTTGAAATACAAATGCTTACAGTGTTCCAAAACTTTTTGCAGGTTTAGATACTTAGATCTAAAGTACCCTCTTAATTCATTAAGTGACTTCTTAATTAAATTAACAACTCCCCACTTTCCTAATCAGTAGATCATATGTCTCTTATTCTGAGTCATATTCCAAGTGACACAAAATTACTGCGTTTTCTCTCATTGACACTGCAGAGCAACAGTAGCAATGACTGACCTTGATGATCTTTTGCTTCAGGAAGAGAATTGTACTAAACTTTATTTATATCCCCTATGCAAATTCAATAAATCATGTTATTAGTGGAGAACCTAGTTTTTCTTGAAGGACCTTTAATGCCAGTGGTGCATAAGGAAGTTGCTTTGCTTACGGCACTCAGACAGTAAACAACACTGATAGAACAGGAAAAGTGATTAGATTTTGATTCAGGTGCCTACAGATTTTGAAATAGGGGCCTAAATTCTTGACCCTTTGTGTTTAAGATAGCACATTCAGTGCTGGTAGCAGAAGACATGAGCTTAGTGACAACCTGTGCAGTTTATAAATGCACACTACCATTTCTCTGCCTCCTCTATCTACAGAGCACACAAGCTGTGCTTTTCAAACTACATTTTACAGAAATAGATAAAAAGATGCCTCACAATATTTCCTGCTTACTTTGTGTCCCAGAGCAATACCTAACAAATTTAAAGAAAGCAAAGAGTAAAGAGAATTAAGAAAATATTCAACCTAAACAAAACAAGCCACTCTTGTAACAAGAGATACTGAAGAAATATAAGAAGAGAAGTGCAAGAAGGAAGACCACATCAACACCTGGATGCATTAAACATAGCAAACCCTTGTATTATTCAGTTTGTGCTTTATCCTCACTGTAACATGATCAGGTACATGCAGTTTTCTTCTTTTATTCAGGAGAAGCTTATCAGGAGAAGGCTGCTCTATAGCAAGGCTTTTGCAGGTGACCACAACACCATTCAGTTCATTACTACATCAGAGAAGACCCAACAGGCAGCCTGTGGAGACCACAGTTCTTCATCAGTTTCATTTTCAGATGTAGTGCTTCTGCTGCCGTCAAGCTTGTTGACTCTGTCCAAGGAGACCAAAAAATTTGTGAAACAATAATATAGAATTAATTCTAAATAGAAAGTCTGCCAGATGTTCCCTAAGGTCTCTGGGCAGTGTAAGAGCAGAACTGGTATTTTCAGATGGATAGAAGAGAAGAGTTACAAATCATAGAATCACAGAATCACAGAACCACAGAATGGTTTGGGCTGGAAGAGACATTTAAGGTCATCTCATTCCAACCCCCTGCCATGGGCAGGGACGTCTTCCACTAGACCAGCTTGCTCAGAGCCCCATCCAACCTGTCCTTGAACACTTCCAGGGATGGGTCATCCACAACTTCTCTGGGTAACCTCTTTCAGTACCTCCCTACTCTCTGAGTAAAGAGGTTCTTCCTAACATCTAATCTAAACCTATCCCCTTTCCATTTAAAACTATTTCCCATGTCCTATCACTATCTGCCCTTGTGAAAAATTGCTCAGAGGACCTTTTCAGTTTAATCCATCTGAAATGTTGATTACATCTGTTTATAAGATGTTGCAATTGTGAAATGTGATTATGTATGGAGAGCTGGGTGGGCACAGCAGTTTGTGTCAGACAGGGTACACTTGCATACTCTGAGTGCTGTGCACAAGAACAGGGGTTTTTCAGCTTGGGTGCCCTGTGCTGTGTTCTCAGTATATGGATTTCACATCCTGCAGTGAGAAGACTGATTGCATCTGCCTGAGGTAGAGTTGAAAACCTGGATTCATCTATAGCTTCCTAACCATTTGGACTGGAATTTTCCATGCCAGCTTTGCATCCGAAGGTGATTATATAAGGATCACTATGATCAAAGAAAAGAGAAAGGTTTTATGTTTGCTTGTTTGTTTTTGAGAAAGACTAGATTACTTTTATTTTTTCGAGGATAGCTCTGCTCTCTGGGGAACACTGCATTTTTCCTGCTCTCCAAGTAGACTTTTCTGGAGTTAGCTTATTCACAGTTGCTCACTGCTAAAGCTTGTTCAATGAGATGATGGGCTCAATGTGCTCTAGGAGAAAATAGGACTAAAACCTGAGGCAGACTGGCTGCCACCCCCAAACGTCTGCAACATTTAAACATGAATCTTCCTGCCTACTTAATTTAGGATGTGATTCTGAACAAGCTTTTCAAACTAATATTGTATTCCACTCTAAAATATAATCTATATAATCTAAGAATTTTTTGCGTCCTGCAGGGGCTTGAACAGCAGGAAGGAGGACTGTGTTGGGCTAACATCCCACTGTATTCACTTGTTCATGTGGCTTAGTCACATTTCTTATCTATCATCCACATCTCTGGAAGTCTCCAGGGCAGGCTGAATTTAGGTATGTACAGCAAGCTCCGTAGCAAGGTCCTTTCCTAATTATTGCTTAGCATTGCAGCTGTTACAGTTGAAAGTCATAGGCAAACCAGAAATATAATACTCTGTTGTCTCTCTGTAGAAGCTTGTGCCAAGTGTTGACTAAATGCTATGGTCACATAGGATTTTTTTGGTAAATCCATTTCCTCTGTGAGTTTCAGTGTCACAACACTGATGGTACATTTGCTCACAACACAAATATCAAATGTGTCACCCCTCTTTAAAGTCCTTTGGATATTTATGGCAAGAATCTATTTATTCAAACAGTCAAATTCAAAATTAACTACCTAAAACTGATTAGTAAAATTTCTTGCAAATTTTCTGAAAAAAACATTTGCCGATGCAAAATACTACTTAAAAAATTTAAAAGATATTCATATTGTAGAAGAGATTGAAAAAATTAAAGTGTGGTTTTAGCTGATTTGATTCATGTGGAAATAATGCATAGCACTACAAAGAACATTTAATTTTTCACCCTGCAATAAAATCCTAAAATACATTTCTCTTTTAGAACATTGCTTTATTGAGACATTTCTCTCCTGTCCTATGAGCAAGGCTCCGTAAAGGACCACATGTCTGACAGCACAATGGATACTTTCCTGTGACCAAGTGCAACTCAGTGTTATTCTATCAATCTCTCCAATTCCTTTGCCCCAACAGTCATGTTCCTGGTAGTCTTTACTGTTGAATTACTTCCATTAACTTGATCGTCTTGATTTTTCCTGTGTTTTCCCTTGTGTTGCTTCAGAACATGAGTCAGGTTTTTTAATAGGGATTTTAATTTGGCTTTATTGCAAGGCACCTCTTTTTCTCACTGAAATTTCTTGTTTGCTCTTCCCTATAACAGTGTGAGCAACCTTCCTCATGGAATAGAAAAATCTTTGTATAACTGAGATATAAAAGGCAGAGAGCATACCCTAAATGTGGTGGGGGGTGGGGGGTGGGGTGGTATTTGCAAAGACATGTGAAGTTTTCCCAACAGATCCTGCAGGATCCTGCCAGCCATACAGATGGGTCTTAGGACACTCCAGTGAAAGCAGGCTGGGCAGCTAATTTGGGAATACTGGGATAGCAGTAGTGTGTCAGACCAGACAACATTTTCTGCCTCCTATGGAAATTAAAAGAGTGCAGGAAGGAGTCTAATGTGTCATGAAACTTTCCCGTCCCTGTTACTCTGGAGCTTTCTGAGCTAGAGCCCATGATAGATTTTCTTCCATGAATTTGTCAAATTACATTTTCAACCATATTATACTTTTGGCTTCCAGAGTTATTTGTATTTGAGCTTAATTATGTGCCACATGGAAAAGTGTTTCCTCCGGTCATTCCAGTTCTGTTGCAAGATAATTCATTTCATGTCCTTAGGTCTTAGATGCTGGAAAGGAGCCAGAAATCTCCCCCTTCCACCCTTTGCTGCAGCCACCAGCACAGGCAAGACCAAGTTCCCTCTTCTGCAGGCTGGAGAGTCCCAGGGTGCCTTTGTTCCCTACAGAGATCTTGCTCTGAGCTGTGATCCATCTCTTGCCCTATTATTTCTATATATGCTGTGTCATTTTTGAGAGTATCAACAGGACACAAGCACAGGGATTCTCCTTTCTATTCTCTCTGCTCTTCCTTCCCCTATGATTCTCCATGCCTTATTTGCCTTTTCAACCTTCCTGAAGCATGGGCCCGACGTTCCTATGGCACTGTGCACTGAACTCTTTCCTGAATGATAACTAGTGACTCCATGCCTGAGTGCAGTTCTTTGCTTTTCTTGGTGTTTATGTGCTTTTCCTGACTACCTTATCACCTCGTCACCCAATAACTTTCTCCCACAGATGGACCTTTGGATTTCCAAGATGCTGCCTGTGCCAAATAGTTGTGCTGCTGGCTTGTGTCACAGTCCCAGCGTGGGAGCTGCACTTGAGATGTTTGGGAGCTTGACTTGGCTACTGCTACCCTAAGAGGTTTCCACTCTGTTTTCACTCTCAGTTTTGAAATGTGTCTCAAATGTTTCATAAAGTCCCTCAGTACCAAATGAGTGCTCCCTGATGCTGCCTCCCTCCCAGCTCTCCTCCTGCTCTGGTGAGAAGATTTTCACAGCTTTGTGTATTGTCCCCTTTAAAAAGCATGGCTGTTTATTTTGTATGTGGTTAGGCTGGTGCTGTTTCTTTTTCAGTGGCACAAATCAGCTAGCTGACTTACATTCCTTGATGGGCTGGTTAAGCTTAGCCAAGACTCAAAACTCAGTTCTGAACAGAAGTGAATGTGACATTTTCTTTTCCAGCTGCTTCCCTGAGTTTAAAATGCCACAAGTTTGTGAAGGAGAGTCCCAAAATAGACATGCTTATTCTAACCTTGGACAAGACACTTTACCAACACAGGGAAAAAAATGCATTATTTGTAAAATCCCCCTTTCCATCCTTCAGGGTGAGCAGGGTTTGTGCCCTCAGTGCTGCTCGGGCAGAGGGAGCAAAAGTCCTTGTGCCATGTGTGAAATACTGTGTCTGAACTCCATTTCTGTTAGTCTGCCCAAATAAAAAAATCACTGGCACTGTAAATTCACAGTAGCATATACTCCAGGTATCTTAGCGCATGGCACGATGGCTTAAAGGAAGGCACTGAGGAACTGCTGGGGCAGGACTCAATGGCGAAGGTGTCTCTTCCAGGATGTTTACTGTTACTACTGCCATCACATCTCATTGGGGCATACAGCTAGGACAATGACTATTTTGTGCTGTGGCCTCCTTTCAAAACAAAAGAAAACCAGCACCCATAGAGTTTTTATTTTGGTCAACAAAAACTTAGACATGATGGTATTTTTGCAGAAGGCACCATGCACAAGTTACTGAGCATCTTAGAGTTTTTTTAACCCATGTACAAAACCATACTCCCTGAAAAAAACAAAAGATTGGTAACAATTAATTCACTGCAGCTGGCAATGTTAAAAATCCTACTCTATGTATTAAGTTTATGGTGTGCCCCTGCTATTGTTGGCTTCCCACATTCCAAAACAATCTAAGAGTCTGCCTTCATGTAAAGCACCATAACGGTGTGAGGTTGCCATGACGAGGAGTGCTTGTTAAACAGATCTCCTTACTATATATGATTACTTCACTGTCTAAGCAAGCAGCCACATAGAGCAGCTTAATTTTTGTTAAATTTAATTCAAACTGACAGTATTACAAGCTCTCAGAACACTGCAGCAAAAGGACTTAGTATTCATAAAGTAACTTGTTGCTAATTTTGTCCAGTGCCTTAAAAGGTTGCTGGAAGTAGGGGACCACAAAGGAATATACTGCTCTAAGATGGGATTTTTATCACTTTCTAAATGAATGTAAATGACAGGGAAAAGCTGTGTGATAGTGGCTGATGGGTACTGATGGCTGCTGTAGTGCTACACAATGCATTGGCATGAAAATAGAGCCAAAGAACAAATCATCACTGACTTCTTCTCTTTTACTCTTTCAGGGAGAAAAACCCACATCCAGGCTTGCAAAACCTGAATTAGATTTGTTAAAAACAATTAGCTGAAGAAAACCTGCAGCAGACAAGCCCAATTGTGTGCCCATGTTCTCTCATCCATTGTTGTAGCAGCACAATAAGCAGGGGTCTCTAAAAAAGCACAAGAACAATTTTGTTGGGATCCAGGTTGTGCTTTTTACAAACCTGACAAGCTCTGAAGCATGGCTGGAAAACTGCTGGAGGGAACAAAAGAAGAAAAACGACCAGAAACCAAAACCCACAAAAACCAGCCCAAAAAACTACATGGGAAGAGGGTGTTGTTCCTTGTGCCCACTTTTGTACACCCAACCCACTTTTGTACACCCAGCTCTGGTGCCTGTATTAAAAAGCTGATCTTCCTCATCTATGCATGGGGACAAGCTCTTCCAGCTGCTTATGCCAGCAGGAAAAACAGTCCCCTCTGTTCTCTGCTGACCAACCCAGACTTAGTGCAACGCACAATGCGTATTAAACGTATCTGCTGCTTTGGCTGGTAGCAGGGAAGAGAACTGGGAGCCTCCTTGAATACTGTATAAGTATTTCTGCATTTCAGGTTAATACACTTGGGGTCTGAGAAATGTGACTGATTTTCTTATTTGTCCTGTGGTTTAGGCACCCACAGACACCTAATCCATGCCAACCAGTTTTTACCAGTGCATGCACCAGTGTTCGTGGGACAGATTCCCAGGCTGGCCAAGTTCATATCTGTGATGCACCAACAGCTCAGAAAGTGCAGAGAGTAGGTGGATCTAGATTTTTCTTTAAGCAGAGGGTCCAGGGACTTATAAACAACATCAGCTGGCGGGGGTGGGCTGAACTGAGGAGCAGTCTGGAAATTCCTGACACTCTGCACTCCTTGGCTGACAGGACTGAGCTCAGCTCCTGCTAAAACCTCAGAGGCTGTGCTCCAAAAATACGGAGAGTGTAGGATTAGAAGGGAGATGAGCTCACTGATGGGATGTGGACTCCACCCTCTTTTCTCCATGGCGGGTGATAGCTGCTGTGTGCATGACTGCAAGTTTCCTGCCTCTTGACATGAGCTGAACATGAGCAGTGACATCATGGGCTTATTAATTCTTATTTCACTTGCATTTTTTCACTTGAGTTTTTCATTTAGCCATCCAAAATTTTAATTCTCTCAGTATTTCTTAAGCTACCCTTGGGTCCTATTATCAGCCAAAGAAAAGGGGAACTAAGAATAATTTTGCTTACTCTGCTAGCATAGAGATCAGTCTTTGGCAGCAAAGATGTCTGTAGTTCTACTAATATAAAATTACTTAAAAAAAAAAAAAAAAAGAATCAACTGATCAGATCTTGTATAAAATGAAAGCTCATCCTCAACATCCCCTTGTCTATCCAGGTTTGTTTTCTGCCAGACCTTTGAGGGGACATCACACCTCACTGTGACAATGTTTAGACGTCATATACGGAAGGGAAGAGCCAAAAAATAGATAACAGTCCCTATATACTAGACTGTTTCTTGGGGAAAGAAGCAGCCCAGAGTGGTCTATCTGAAGGAGTCCAAGCAAAAACACTGATGCAATGCCTGTGCTGTGGTAGCAGCAGGCTGGGAGATGGAAATGATTATGCTCAAGCAGCAGTAGAGCTGCTGCCTGTGCTCTGTGCAATAGGACCTTTTGGAGAACCCTGGAATACATCCAGCAGGAATGCATGGAAATAATGTATAGAGAGTAATGGAAATACCTTTGTGGCACAGCTGTGATCAGGGAAAGGGGAATTTAGAAGTCACTTGCTTCTATGGGGTCACCTGTTATAATTTGAGTTAGTTAGCCGATGTTAAACAGAAACTAAGGGGATGTGTTAATAAAAGTGAATGAGCACCTACAGCTTGGGCAGGTCAATAAAGCTTTCATACATAAATCACTAGAGTTGCTCCAGTAGCATGTAGCAGCTCAGAAGTGACACACTTTACTTTTAGTGGCTACACAGTTAATTGGCAACCCAGGAACACATGAACCAACTGCATTAATAAAGAAATACTTAGCCTTGCTTAGTAAAGTAAGCATATGTCAGAGCAGAGTACCTAAAGTCTGTCCTTTCACACCTCACCCTGAGTTGTGAGGAAACCAGAGCATCCACACCTCAAATCCTGCCTTTAGTTTTGGGTCCGTCACGGCAAGGAAGACATTGAGGTGCTGGAGTGTGTTCTGAGAAAGGCAACAGAGATGGGGACAGGTCTGGAACACAAGTTTTATGAGGAGAATTTGAGGGAGTTGGGGGTGTTTGTGCTGAAGAAAAGGAACCTCAGAGGGGGACTTTATGGCTCTCTACAGCTCCCTGAAATGAGGCTGTAAAAAGAAGATGGGAGAGGAGGGTGAATCAGTCACTTCTTTCAAGTAACAGGTGATAATATGAGAGGTAATGGCCTCAAATTGCACCAGGGGAGTTTCAGGTTGGATATTAAGAAAAATTTCTACACTGAGTAAATCATTGAAACCAGCTGCCCAGAGAAGTTTCAAAAAGACATTTGGATGTGGCACTTAGGGTTGTGGTGTAGTGGTAAGCACGGGGGGCTCTGGGTTAACGGTTGATCGATGATCTTAGAGGTCTTTCCAGCCTAAATGGTTCTATGATTTGTGAGATCAGCATACCTGCCTGAGACAAGGTGTGCAGTCATAGGAAATGTCTTTTACTGGTTTTGCATTTTTTCATAGCTTTTTACACGGTATACTTGCTTGTTCAAGCACTGAAAGGAGAGTGGTGAGGCAGAGGGTGACCATGCAACATCCTGCCTACAGCCATAAAGGGGCACTGCAGGGGTGGGAAATGGAGCTCTTAGGAATGATGAACCTTGCTCCTTTCCTGGTTTCCTAGCGAGTTTGTCACTGCAAGAATCTGTAACCAGATTCAGTAAACAAAATAAAAATTAGTCAAAGCTATTGAATGGCAATGCCACCATCTTGGCCCCAACTTGAGGAAGCCTTGACTCTAAAAGAACCCCCAACACTCTCCAGAAGAGCGAACAAAAAAGAGAAGTAACACATAGATGAGAAGTTAAATACCCCCACACCACAGACACATATCTTTGAGGTTCAGAGACATGCAAGCAACAGGACCAGGGCACTGCATCTCCCGAGGGAGATTTAGGTACCCATATAAGAGGGGCTGGAGGTGTAAGTTGAAGCAGGTGAGGGCAGGTAGAGGCCTTGGCAGGGAGAAGTGAGGAAGGAGAGGTTTTAATTAAGTTATAACTTGGTCTCCCAGACACTACCCCCCAAATTAGCTCTCAGGGTTTCTGCCTGGACACACCCTCTTAGAAAGCACCTGTGCATGGCTGCTTGGGGTGGTTGTTGGTACCTGTGAAGGCCAGGCTGTTGTCCTGCTCCTGGGCGTGGCCATATTTGAGGCTGGCCCTAGCCTGGTCCAGGTGAAGGGAAGGAGCAGCAGTGGGAGGCAGACGTGCCTCAATCAGAGGCTGGCATTGCAGTATCATTAGGCAGAAGAGGTTAAAAATAGGATTTTGCAATCTAGCGAGTGGAAACATCAACCAGATGGTGGAGGAAGGAAAGAGAAACTATTCTTACTGTCTAGGTAAGGATTTTGTTAAATTTTTCAGGATCAGAAAGCTGGGGAGGAAGAAGGTGCCATGCAGCCCTGTGCCAGAAGGATGTGGGGGAGGCCCACAAACCTGGGCTCTCTCAGGGAGCTGCTGTCTGTCTGTCCATTATGGTGTGGCTCATGGGAGGCTACCCTGGTCCTACCAAATGTTATGATGAAGGTGTGAGAAGTTGCAAGCAACTTCTACCTGTTGGGGTAGGTGTTGTGTCTGCCGTGGGCAGTGGCTGAGTGGAGCTTCACTGTGGGAGGAAAATGGCATCCTTTGTGCCTGTGTGTGCTGTGCTCAGGTGTGAAGCTCTGGCTTTCACATGAGGCACATGAGCTTCTTAGGTGAAAATTTGGACCTAGTGTTTACCTGAAATAGATCCTGGTTACAAGGAAGTGATTTATCTGCTAGTAAGAGGTAAATAAGGAAACTACCACATGTTAACTCCATTATAACATGTATCTCTATGCCATTCAGATGTCACTGTCCTAACTTCCTTCCCAGGGTGAAATTATGTAGTCATGATGGGAACTGCTGAAATGGTGGGACACAAGGCTGTTTGGGGGCTCGGTAGCTGTGCAAAAGGGTCACAGTCAGAAACAGCACAATAAATTATCTGATATTTTGAATTTACTTCTTACAGCTTTCTTTCTCTTAACTTATAATGGATTCACTTTGTAAAAGTAAAGCTGTATAGTTGTGTGTGAAAAGGTGCTCTGATGAAATGAGTGTTGCCTAATGGAAGCAATACAAAAATACCTGATACTAATTTTCCAGCTACTATGGCGGAAAACTGTGGAAGGAGGAGGGATCCTCTTGCAGATGGGCAAACCCTATGACTCCCTCAGTTATCCCCCACTTAAAAGCTATCAATTTAGAGCTGTCCTGTGTATTGCCCTGTGAATTGAACAAGCCTTTTCAGCCTTTAATTAAGGGTGACAAACTCTTTGAACATCACAGCATTCATCTGTTCATGTGTGGAAAGCCTGGTATAACAAAAGAATTTAATCAAGCTACAAGCCTAATAAAGACTACATTGCCTGAACTAAATGATGTTATTGCTGCTGCAGCTCATAGTTTTACATTTAAAAAAGCGGGTCAGAGTGTTCATTCATCTTGATTAGCAATGCCAACCTAATTACTTCTGGAGGAAACAGTAATTAGCTGGAGTCTCACCTCATTAATCATGACATTCTTCTAGCAGACTATTTTTATCTCATAAATGGCTTGGATTGGAACAAGGTGTATATTTGAATTCTAGTTAATTGTACACAGCTTGCTGCATAACATTTCACATTTTTATCATTTAACTGCTTCCTTCCTGTAAACCTCTCAGCTATTTCTGTAGTCGCCTCTTGTTAAATAAGAGGTGAATGGCCCACATAAGATAAGTCAGCTTTCATTATGGGTGGAAGGAGATGAAGGTGTGTTCCAGCAGCAGGGAAATGGAATCCCTGCCTTCACAGGAGAGTAAAGGGAGCTTTTCTCAGGCAGAAATCAGGGCACAGCTACTATGGCGCTGGCCTGGGCCAAGATTTTCAATGGGGGAAAATGATGAAATACATCCACGTTATTAAAGCCAAGTTCCTGGGGATGTCTCCATATAGGCACCTTGAAGTCAGTGCACCTGAGTTGCCAGTCACTTCTGACAGTATTGATTATTACGTGGTTTAAAAATGTGTGTTGTTAGAAACTTAGTTTTGCATTTATTAAAACCAATGAGGAAGCAAGTACTTTTTTTTTTTGTGGGGGGGAGGTTGTTTTTTGAAAAGTTGCTTTAAACAACTTCTTAATTTTACAAGTCATGATTGCCTTATTTATCTGAACTTCAAGAACTGTGAAAGAGAGAGAGCCTGGAAGCCATAGCTCCAGATTCAGTTTACTAATAAAACTACTAGAGTCTAATTTTCTAGGGAGGATGATTATGGGTGTATTAGTCCGGAACATCAGATTTTTTAGAGGCAGTAAAATAAATGGATCTTTGTATATATGCTTATAAAGCATATGCCAAGTGTGTCCGTGTTACTGATCTACTGTGAAGAAAGTTCTCCTGCATGATTCCATGTTTTATATATATATTTTAAAGGTTGAAATGAAGGGTTTTTTTCCCTTACCTAAAATCTATCTTTTTAAACAAGCAGTATGTTAACCTGAAGCAATCAGAAGATTGACAAAGAAACACAGGAAAAATGAAAGTTACTCTTTCATTTTTAACTAACAAATATTGTCGAGTTCATACTTGGCATTAGTTGTATGCAATGTTTTATATTTCCAAAGTACACAAATGGTAGCATCAGCTTTCTATTTGCTCTCAGTAAGTAGAGAAAATAGCTGTATTTTAGAAGTTGATCTATGTTCTATAAGTAGCTTTCCTCTTTCATAATCAGGTAAGTCTACATTACTGCAAATGGAAACTAGTAGCTATTTTTGAGTGCTTCCTGCAGGGATATTTAGTTATAACTGCCCCACTGATTGAGCTGTAACCCAGCAGCCATTGGGGCACATTTGAAACTTACAAATAAGAGAGCAAATATTCTTGTCAGTTTTTGAAAAACAATTAAATTATTTTAATTTTAATAATTAAAGAAAGTGCTCTGTATTTTTATGCAATTGTGTTTTAAAAAAGTTTTCTTGAAGTCCTCTTCTCTTTCAACTACAAAAAGAAAATGGAAAACACATGAGGAAAAGAAGTGTCTCTCAAATTGAACAAACACCTCTCCCTCCATCCCTTGACCTTGAAAAAAAACCATTTTTCCCAGGAAAGAATTTGATGTAAGAGACAATTTTCATTGTAAAAAGATGTCAAATTGCAATCAGGTCCACACAGTGATAAAGCAAAAAGCTTCTTAACTTCTCTGGCAGAAGCAGCCCTGCTTTTCTTCAGATGTGAAGTAGGTGCAGAAAAAGGGCATATTTGACACATGCGTATGCTACATTTAAGTGATTGTTTGATATTCAAGTGATTAATTTAAAAGTCTGTTTCAATAACTGGTATTGTTTCTAATTGTTACCTTTATTGTTAGGATCCAATATGTTTTAGGCAGATATCTTTGATCCGAGGTCCCAGTTAGAGTGTTATGCTAGAGGCAGTGCTTTTCAGATGTTAGAAATGTTGGAGTTTTCTAATGCGTATGTACTTATAAATTAATAAAACCTTAGTAAATATCTAATGAAAACTGTAGGCTTGTTTGCCTGCATATTAGTTGTGTAGATATGACTGATGTCTCATAATTTCAGTCATGGTTCACTTCTAGAGGATTCCTCAAATCTAGAGAAAATTACTTTTCCACTTCTAATAGGCTAGAAGGAGTTCACACAAAGATTTTGATATTTAAGTAGTACTTCTGACATTTCAAATGAATTTATAAAAAATTAATTAAGCCACTCTTGCACTTCTGCTGGAGGCTGACATTACCTGCCCAGCTTTGAGGAGGAACTGAAAACTAAGTTGGTTAAAGACAACTCTCTCAAAAAAGGATGTCAGTGTGGTAGGGCTCAGAATAACCAACCTTGTCTCCTGCTACAGGTCAAAACCTCAGTGTATCTTAAACTTGAGCTTTGTGACTTCGTGAGCCAAGTGTAGAGCCAAGAGCAGAAGATCAAAGTTCTTGTTATCAGGGCTGTTTTTCCAGCCATGAGATATGGACTCAAACTTTACTGTTGCCCTCTCCACAGTAGAAATTTAATCAGAGACCCTTTAGTCAAAGGGTCAGGCTGATGTTATATCCCAATAGAACACAATTTCTCATCCTGAAATCCACAAGAAAGGGAACTGAGCCTCCTTTGTACCATTTCATTGATGAATGCTGTAGGGAAGTGGGGAATATCAGCCAGATGTTAGGCTTTCCCAGCCCTTGGGACTCAGGTGGTCTGTGGTAGAGAGAAAATGCCCTTTTGTTGTCTGGGGCTTGCAAAGTAGAATTTCTGTGCATTTGTGGGGACTGTGGGAAGGGACTAAACAGCCACTGGAGGAGTAGGATAGACCAGGCTGTTACTCTGGTGGATTTAACACCTGCTATTTCCCACTGGTTTGTGGGATAAATAAAAGAATAAACCACAGTGGAGAGGCATCGTGACTGTGCATTACAAACATGGATGTCCTCCATTGGGATAACCATGCACTGGCATGAGGATAATCAGACTTTCAGTATAAAGCACCCTTCTGACAAAGGCAAGTTATGTGGTATTTCTGCTTACTGAAGACTAACTCATGTCTTGTAATATTATATTGGTTTGAAGTTATTTAACACACATCAGAAAATACATGTAGTAAAACAGATACTTAAAAAGTTTCTAACACATTTAAAAATAAAATCTAAGGCACAACCTTATAATTGAAAGATTAAATCCTACCCTAGCCAGTAAAAATAGATTGAAAACACAGGAAACTATTTTAAGCACAGTGTTGGCTGTACTAGACAATTTTAGTTAAGTCTGTGTCTCAGTCTTGTCAGGGATTAGCATAGTCCAGAAGGCTGCAATCAGTATGCCAAAAAATGGTTATGGCGGGGGGGATGAAGTATTAAAAAATTTATAGAAAGCCAATGTCTATAAATAAAATGAGACAGTAAACCTGTACCTGAAATCTAGAAGTATGATAAAGATAAGCCTTGGAAACTGATCACTGATGAAAAAATAGAAGAGAATGTCAAGGACAGCATCCAGTCCTGTTGCATGCAGTGGGAATTCTGCCGCTTTCATCTTTTTGGCCAGGATTTTTTTCATATGGAATGAGCCCCCAGCTGCCACATGCTGTTACAGTTCCATGATTTTCCATGGAATTATGACGTGTTTTTAACAATGTAGAATGGAGTCAGTTTGAGGCTTTGCACCCTGTGCAGTCCTTCATATCAATGTGAGGAAGTTGGATCATCGAAACTTTACAGGACAAAGAAAAAAATTCAATCTCTTTGTTGCTATAATCACTTTTACTGGTAATGGAAAAAATACCAGGTTAAGCTTCAAATGCTTGGTAGTCTAATTTTTCCCTATTAATTTTATTTGATTGTTTGCATATGAGATGAAAATCCCCTAATTTGTGAAGAATTTGCAGGTGATCTCTGATCCATGTTGTAACGGTCTCATCTGTGAGTAGACCCCCACAGCGTACACATTTAGGAAACAGATGTGGTCTCATTCCCATGGTCTTTACATCACCCCAGAGAAGAGATGCGGATGTGTCCAAAGAGTTTGTAAGGGCAGCAGACCTCATGGATACTGAGTTTAGATTTATTCTGCTGAGACAACAGCCAGAAGCAACTGAATTTTAATGTAATGACTTCCAGAATATGTAGCAGCTTGAAGACAGTAGTTTTTCAATTCAGATTTGTGAAGTCCCAAAGACCTATTACCATCCCTTTCTGGTGGTGCACCCCTGTTCTGAGGACTAATGGAATCTTTTCATATCAGGCAGAATATGTGGAGGGCATGTTGTTATACCACAAACTGGCGGGGAAATTCCTGGTGACCTTTACTCTTTCTAATAGTATGTCTTCACTCAGGCTTTTTCTCTGCGAAGTCATGAATATTTTCAGTTTTTCCAGGAAAGGCAAAGAGGTAGGGCTTCTGTTGCTGTTGATCTGTCTCATTTGCAAAATATTTCTATATATCTTCTCTCGTTCTGACTTAGGAGCACCTCAGAGCCTCTGCCATACACTTGAATTTTATCTTGATTTGGTTATTCTATTCATTTGTAGACAGTATACTGTAATTATTCTTTGCCCCAGGGCTTTGTTTGTACTGAGTCACTGAAGCTGAATAGCCCTTCCTTATGCATATTTTCTTTGCAGACATAATTTGCTCACTTAAACTGTTAGTGTGTTCATGCTACTTATGTTTGATCTTGATTATAAGAAAGTGCTCACCGTGGCCCTTAGTTGTAGATAATGCCTGGCATCCATTAACCAGCTTAATTTAAAGAGTAATTTTAGACTGATCTATTAAAGAGATGTAAGAGGTGGTGTAGGTTGAAGTGCTGTACATGAACACCTTTCTCCTGGGATTTAACATGCTAAGGGATGTGCAAAAGTTGGGCAGTCTCAAGTTGTTTGGTTTAGCTGCTGCCAGCTTTATTGCTGTTAACTGCGTGCCCGTGTTTGCACCATGAAGCACTTGGTGGGGAATGAGTGGGACAGAAGATCTGAAGGAAAACCTACTTTAATCAAGACACTGGGAAGCCCTAAAGGGCCTTGTTGTTGAAACTGCTTTGCAAATTTTGGTGTGACACCGTGGTTTCATGTGCAACAGCTTTGCTTTCATCTGCTAGAGGGACGCCTGGGTGCACAGGGCCGTGTGGTCCTGCCCTCTCCCCTGCTGCCTCAGAGCACTGCATAAAAACCTTTTTGTTTTGGCTGAGTTAGTTTTGTGTCAGATTACTGATTCACACTCCTGGAAGGGGTTGGACAACCTACTGAGGCGAGATGGACAACATATGGGAGTGAGTGAGAGAGGCCAAGAATGCTTTTGGGTGGAACCTTATCCTCCCACATTGGCAGCAGTGTGAGCTCCTAGAGCAGCTCAATGTAACTTCCTGCCAAGTTAGTGCAGGGCCAGGCCAGCAGGTGCTCACCTGGTTATGGCTAGTGGTGCTTCTCTGCTTCCGATTCTGGCACTGTGAAAGGATGTCCAGGGAAAGGAGGATCAGGCTCAGATCACTGAAGTCCAGCACAGGAGTTTAAATTCACCACAGTCAGCTCTACTGAGTTCCAGGAACAAATGTGAACCCGTCTCTTCTGTGCAGTGATGCTGTCTCACACAGCCTGGCCTCTTGGCAGGACTGGCGCAGCAGGAAACAAGAGGAGCAAAAACAAGACTGAGTCTCGGCATGTATGGATTTGTTCATCCTGGTACACATCTGATCTTACAAAATGCTTGTGTGCAAGGCACACATGATTTTGAAGTGTTAATTTGAGTTCGGATAGCATTCAATAATCTCTTTTTATTCCCATTTAAAATCCGGCTTAATTAAAATGTACAGAATATTCCCACAATGTGTATTGTTTCTAAGCTGCATGTCTCTTTCACATTCCCAGTATAAACAATCCTGTAAATAAGTAATTAAAGCCATCTGCTTCTTGGTAGCCTAGTTACCTTTGCAGCATCATTTACATTTTTCTCCCCTTTAACTTGGGGAATTAAATTGCAATAAATTCTTACTTTAGTGGATAAGCTACTACAAAATAATGCTTATGGCACATAATTTGTCAAGAGAAGACATTCTATTGAATTTCTCTTCCAAATAAACTGTTCCTCACAACCACAAAAAATTGTGCTGTCAGATGATGGACATACCCATAAACTGTAATCCACCACAAAATACTTAAAATAATGTAGTTAATGTCTGTGATCTTGTATTCCTCCTTTTCTATGAAAATGGTGCTTTTTATCAAGTCATCAAAGGTAGGTACTGATGTCTATGAATCTATTTTGAGCTAAGGATCTGGTTCTTCTTTTAGGCCAGTTTCACAGAAGAGTAAACTGAAAGTCAAATTTTAGAATCATTCTTGGAAGTGAACAAAAACAGAGTTCTGCCTTGTGGTCACCTCTTTTGAGTAAGAGAAAAAGCATCTCTCTTGTAGCAGTCTTGCTGATAATGTTATGACTGTAGAGTGAAGATTTAAATGCACTGAGGTAGCTGCAAAGGCCTAGATTGTAGTGCTCAAGGTACTTGCTGGGACTTGCAACTTCTGATGCAGTTGCAAATTATTTTTCCCCAATAGTAGAGGAGGAAATATGTCTTTGAGTCTTCTCCAAGTTATTCCAAGCACTTGGGAACTTCTCCACATTATTTCTGTAAGAGGAGAAACACTCTTCATCTCTACTTTCTCCCTCTTAAAAATAGCGAGTTCACTGCTGATTACTCACACTTGTAAATTCTGGATTAACATTGTAAAATCTGGGGAAAAATATTGCAATATTCCACCCTACTGGTATGTTTTTAAAACAGAATCTGCTCAAAGGGATTGTATTGGTGGCACTTTCTGAAAGAACCCTTCACAACTTTCAAGCATAGAGTAAAGGTATTTGAGTTCTTTAGCCCCTTAAATTCTTTTGGGGATCAAAGCAAGCAACATTGTCACAAAATTTCCTATTAAGAGAGATTACTCAAATGTGAGAAAGAAAAAACCAAGGCAAAAAACTCCACAGGAAAGTAGCCAGGTTCTGTCTCTGACCTTGGGTTTTCTTTAAAACTCAGGTTGAAGCTTGCTGGTGAAAGGAGCTGGTTGAGCATAGATATAACAAATAACTTACTGCCACTTTGGGTTTATTCACTAACTATTTATGGCAGTTAAAATACTGTGTGAACACCTTTAGGAAAAGAACTTAGTACTGCTCGTTGTAGTTGTTTTCTGAGGATGATGACATGACCAGGCAGGCTAGATATGTACAGTCTTAATCCTAAATTATTAAAACATCCTCTTAAATGAACAGAAATTGGAAAAGTAAGCCTAATTATGGGATTGTTTATTTAATATAACAATCTTTTTATGGGTTTATATAGTTGCATCACTGGGAGTCGAGACACGTGTACAATATTATTGCATAACTGAGCCATTAATCCAGCATTGTACAATAATAACCCACAGTGGTCTTTCTGTTATGACCAATTGAAGTTTGAATTATATTTTGTTCTCTCTGCAGGTAATACAAAAGTGGCTTTTGGATTTGCATTTTAAGAGTTTGTTCATAATTTCTGAGTCTGGTGGTGTTTCTGTTCTACACACAGTTTTCTGTAAGAGTATCTGGTACATGGCATTTGGCTTAAAGAAAACGGATCTTCAGTTCAGTGGTTGTGGTTTAGCTTAGAAATAGGTGCAAAGGGAAAAGCCCACCAAGCTAAAAAAATGAAAATACTTTTGACCTTGAACCAGAACAGAGAGAGTGACTTGTAGAGGGTGGAGTTTCACCCAGGAGAATAATCACATTGTGTCTTTGCATGTGCAAGGATTGCTGGCAGGGGGAGAGAGAGAGAGAAAAGCGGAGGCACAGCAGAGCTGGCTCTGAGGATTAGCCTCCTCTCCGAGGAATGGTGCTATGGACCATTAGCAGTCATTGAAGTACAGACTGGAGAAAGTAATCCTTTCTTTTTTTTCTCTCCCTGCAATTTTTGGATCCATACCTTAGAAATAAAATCTGCATTAAGAGATGAAAGTTCTTCTTACTGTCAGTACAGATAAAGTATTTTCACTAAGGGAGTCAAGGGTGCTCTCCCAATGAAAGCCACCCCTTCCTTCCAGCCCCTGAAGGGGCCCAACAAGGAAGCCATAGACGGATTCTTCATCAGAAACTGTAGTGACAAGACAAGGAGTAATGGCTCCAAACTGAAAGAGGAAAAGTTTAGGTTAGATATGCTGAAGCAATCCTTTACTGTAAGAGTAGTGAGGCACTAGCACAGGTTGTCCTGAGAAGTTGTGGATGCCCCATCCCTGGAAGTGTCCAAGGCCAGGTTGGATGGGGCTCTGAGCCACCTGGTCTAGTGGAAGGTGTCCCTGCCCATGGCAGGGGTTGGAACTGGATGAATTTTAATGTCCCTTCCAATCTAAGCTATTCTGTAATTCTATGATTTTTTTCCAGAGAAGAGGGAACTCTAGGAAAGAGCAGATGGTTTCAGTGGAGGCCAGATGCTGGAAGTGTATTCCAGGTAATACTGTTCCTGCTGAAGAGGGGGGAATTTGTGTGCATTTATACATACACTTACACATTTTTATTTTTGTCAGGGCTGGTAGCAACGTCTTGCCATATTTGAAGCTGAGATACCACTGGAAATGCAACCAGGGGTTTGCTTACCTTACGGATATTGGGAGAAGGAATTAAAGTTTTTAAACTTTATTAATTAAAATTATTAAAACACCTTGAAGATGAACGTTCCTTTATAAATTCTATCTCTGTTATCCTCCTCAAGAACATTGCTGAGATGGCTATTCAGACCTTCAAATGCTATAAATTAGCACAGCTATGTGCTTTCCAGTGAAGCTGCTTTTAATTTGCATCTCCAGAAGATCTGACTTCCTTGATTCAATAACGCTACAAACTTCCTTTGTCTGACTCCTGTTTAAAGAGTCTCTCGTTTTTATAGCCTAGCCAAAGAATTTGTTTTCTTAATGATATCCACAAAAATACATGGGCCACGTTCTTTGTTACCTCACTGCAAATCACAGTACTTGCATTGCTATCAGTGAATTTTTTCTATTGTCCACCTGTGTAGTTGAAAAGAATTTGATCCTGTTTGTAGAGTTTCCAGGGTATGCTTCTGCAAATATTTTTGCCTTCTATCCAGTGTGCATTTCAACATCAGTTTAGTAATCCTGACTACAGTGGAGCTGTGCCTGTTTACACTCATTTGCACCAAATATGTGCAAAGATTCTTGATATTGTTTTATAAACATAAATAATTAGGGTTTTTTTAAACCAGAAATGGAATAAATGAAGATATTTTAAGTGGGAGCTCTGGCTTCTTTGACGGAATTGTGTGATTAAACTCACTTGTGTAAATTGTATTGTCTTCTGTATGTAAGAGAAAGAGACACTTTTTCCAACAGTTCATATTCAACATAATTTTCCACCAAGGAGACTGTAGCAGTTTGCCAGAGTTGTCACATGCCTTGATGTCTTTGAATTTCTTCCTTGGAAGCTGCTGAAATCCTTCATGCAACTGCTCCACTTGGGCATAATCCAGGAAGAGCTTTCTCCAGCTGCTTTGGTTTATTATATATTGGCTCCCAGAATTTGAGATCACAAGTCGAGCAAAAAGGCTAAATGTAGATTCACAGAGAAGAGCCCCCTCTTTATGAGCCTGTGCTCCAGGAAGCTGCTCTGACCTGTTCTCTGTGCTAATGTTCCTCAAGTTACTTCCAAGACCCCTGGGATTTGGGCTGTTTATGATAACAGGCCAACAAATGTCATGCTGAATTTATGGGACAAAGGAAAAGCAAGCAGTAAAAACCCTTTGTTTTCTTCTATATTTGTTGTATGGGGAGAGGAGCCTGTTCCACATATCCTCCCTCACAAGCTAGAAATGAAGTGCTAAAGATAAAATCTTGGCACTTAGGAAAACAGGAAAGAGGGAGGCTGAGGTCCAGCACTGAGATATAAATCTTTGATGCTACAAGACTACCCTTGCTATTGCTTTTGGTCATGTCTGTATGTTTTGGATATTTTTCTCTTGTGCAAATTCAGGGCATTCAAGCTTATCAATGTGTTCTTATGGGAGATAAGCTCCCTCCTTCAATTTGATAAGAAAAACAGTGTCTTATTCCTAAGGCAGAACTGTCAGGTAAAGAAACGTGATTGAGGTAAACGAGGTTTATGCAGGTTAGAGTGGGCTCCCTGTTGCTGTTAGCTGTGGTAGGGTGGAAAAATGTCTTCAGCACAACTGGCATTGTAGCAGGTGTTTACTGCCAGCTACAGCATCTTCCACCCTTCATGCTTCAGGTATTGCCATTCAGGTCTGTCTCAGCTTTGCAGCTGGATATTGAGGTTAGTTTGGATATTCTCCCTCCCTTCCTTTCTCTCTGTCCTTCACCTGACCCCTCCTTTGCAGTGCTGTGCAATCGGCTGGGTAAAGTAGTTAGGAGGATGGCATTTCTTTTTCGTTGCACCAGAAACTCAAGTCTGAGGTAGTGCAGAGAAATGGAAAGGCTCAGGTTGGGATGGCAATGTTTCCAGAAGGGAAACACACCAGGAAAGGCTCCACAAGCCCATGTGTTGGTGGCTTGCAGAGCCGCAGCCCACTGAGGCCCCACCACATCTACCTGCAGTCTCACAGGATACTCAGTGGGGCAGGTGAAGAGCTGGGAACAAATCCTAATGACCTGCAGAGGGTGAACAGGATGGAGATGCTAATCACTGTAAGCTCCAGAAAAGTACAAAAAGACACAAACCCTGCTAACAATTTGTTGCCCACCAAAGAAGAAACCTGGAGGCATGAGGAGGTCTTGGTGTCCTTTGTTCTCCCTGACATCACAATGGAATGTGATAGCTGGACACACGTGTTGCTTGGCCCAGTGGCTGGATGGATTGCTTGGCACTACCCACACTGGTGTTTCTGTGTGTGAGAAAGTGAAAACTGCTTTATTTCAGTTTTTCTAATAAAAAAAAGTTCTGTCCGTGCTGGGTTTTAACATAGTGTTGCAACAACATTTCCTACAAAATGTAGACAGTCAGGAATGGAAGATGTCACGATTACAGAGTTCCAGAATTCCAGCCTAGTCCAGCTAAGTGTTTAGGCACTCCTTTTGCAGAAATTAATAATCCCTATTAAGTAAGAGGGTTCTTAAGTGCTTTCCTGAAATGTCTTGTAGGATCAGATATACTTTCTTCCCAGAGTTCTGTTTTTGCTTTTTTTTTTTCATTTTATTCTATCATTTATGATTTAAGAACATTCGTGCTTGAAAAACAGCTGCTGTGAAGACTTAAAGATCTCTATAATTCACATGTTCTAAACTCAGCAATCCTAGGATACTTATGTTCTTTCACAAAGCAGGGGGAGGAAAGGACATGCAGAATCTTTAAGATGCTATTTAAAAAAAAGACTTCAAAGGAAGAGGGAAGGTTTTATCTTTTCATAGCTCAAGAAAAGTATGCCAGAGTTATGCAGATAATCAAGCATCTTCTCCATATTTTAAGAGTGCAGAATGTGATTTGCCTCTTTCAGTTACATCTAAAACTTTATAACTTGATAAGCTGTAGTTGTGTTTTTAGATACATCATGGGGAAGCTTAGGAGGGCTAACCTTAATTATTGAATATGCATTTCATGTGAGTTGTTATGCTGTTTAGTCATGATAAATTCTTTTTTCTGACTATACGCAGGATTATTTTATATGGAATCTCTCTCTGTCTTGGTTTGATTTTCTCACTATTGCAGTTCTACTGCAAGGAAGAACCCACATATACATTCCAGGACTATCGTGTCCTGGTTTCCTGTATGTCACCTGCAACACTTCAGGAAGGACTGGGCAGTTCTGGCTCAGCAAAAGGGTGTGATTGGAGGAGAAAGAGAGTGGGTGGATGACTATGGCCAGGGAAGAACAGTAGGGTTGAACAAGTCTTTTTTTAAATCTTCCTAAAACAAAGAGCTGCAAAATGTACTATAATCCTAATCTTGACTGGTGAAGTGAATGGGAATTTGCCTTTTTTTTTTTTTTTAAGGACTAGTTTTTTTCTCCTTTCTGTGTGCTTGTCAGACAATATTTTCTTTGAGACAATTATATCCACAGTTCCAAGTCTGAATATATAGCTTGTACAATGCTAAACACTTTAAATTTTCTCAATTTGTAGTCATTAAAGTACCGTCTAGATACTGGAAATTTGAACAACTTTGCTGAAGATATTCTTTCTCATTTATTGTACCTTGGATAGGCTGCGTTTTTCTCTGCTTGACTGTTGTGATCAAGAGCACTAGCAGACATTTGAATATAACAGGTGAAAAAACTCCGAAGCCATTTACCAGCTAAGGCATATCCTACCTACCCTGTGAACTTGTCCCAGTGAGAGGCAACACAGGTTGGGCATCCAGGGACAATGAAAAAAGTCATCTATTTGTACCTGAAACTGTTCCATCACTTTGGATTTTAGTATTTGCATTCTTTATCTAAGGAAAAGGTTTTAACCTTGGGTAAAATCTCACTGTGAACTTATGATTCTAATTTGCAGCATCCATATTTCTTTTTTGTTCCTGACTGAAGCAGTTCAGCTCCTCTTGTCACAGTTATTTTTCTCTGTTTACAGGGTTGAATTCTTGTCTTGTAACTATCTCCCAAGCCCTTATGGTAATGAATATGTGCTAGCTCTTCCTTTTTTCCCTGTTTTGTTTTACAAGATAAGGCCATCCCCATCATCTTTTTGCAAACTATGCTCAAAGCACATTCTATGCTCAAGTATGATTATTTAAAAAAGAAATACATTTTTGAGAAAAAACATAATGTATAGAGGACAAGCACAGGTTCTGAAGATGCGAGTTGGTGTCTTTTTTCCTGTTTCCATGCTGATGGACTATTGCATCTCAGACAGTTTTAGGGTTTTTATCATGTCTGCACGTTTGGTAGAAAGGCTTCAGACTTATGAACTGCCCAGGGTCCTCTGAACACTGATTTATATACTTATTTATACAAACATTTTAATGTGTAGAGACAGCATGCACCACTCATGAAATTTTACCTTCTGATGTACTTTCCTTAAATTTAAAACCAATGCATATTGTTACTGAACTTCATTGTTAAAGGATGAAAGCATTTTTTTCCTACGCTTTTTTAAAATAATTTGAAACCTAGATTATTTGGAGACCTGGTTTTTTTATTTACTCAGTGCTTATTTACATAATCAGTACTCAGGCTATTTCCTGTACATTTAAGCCCAGCCCACTGGGTGGTTAATTTTAGCTGTTAGCTTTCTTTTCCTACTCACTTTTTTGTTTTGCACGTTGCACCTTCAAACTTCAGCTAAAGGATGCCAATACAAAACAAAAGCCATTTTTAAAATTGGTTTGCTAATATTTCTCTGCACAGAAAGTCTTGGGACCAGGCATTTTGGACCTGTTTTTCTATATTTTCGAATAACTCAAGATGTATCTCAGAACACTTCTGTGTCAGTTATGCAAAGTGGAATCTAAATTGCAAGGCTAAAAAGCTGACTGGATATATCTCATTGGCTCTTTCTAGCTTTGTTTGCTGAAGTTGGTCCATTTTTGCCTTCACATCAAATGCTGCTTTTCTTCCGTGTGTTTGGCAGAATAGCTCTAAAAAATAGTATAAGGCAGCTGTGATCTACGAGTTGTTTCCAGTGAGGTATTTGCAGTATTCTCTTGTCATCATCCTTGCTGACAAGATAGGATGGGCTATCTCTTGGGGCTAGAATTTCTCCTTCTCCTTAGTGTGACTGGTTGCCAGAAAACAAGCACCATATGCTGTATTTCATTTAATAAAGTTCTCGGTGTGTTATCTATGTCATTATTCCTTCTGGAACATATCTGTACTGTAAAATTATATTAGGAAATTGGGAGAACTGGAGAGTCCATAAAGATGGCAGAGCTGCTGCTCAGAAGCAACAAGCAAAGAAAGCCCCATGGAGGATGTTTGCAAGCCTTGGCTTTTTGCCCTTTCAGCTTTCTTTAGGTGACAATAAAGAACAAATCTTGTGCCTTCTGACTACCTGGGGACACAGGAAAAATATACATTACCAAGGGATACGACTAGGGTAGACTAAAAAAATTCTTTTTGCTGAAATCAGGTGTATTCAGTAGTGAGCTTTTTTTCTTGGCCTGACTCTAAAGGTAGAGTCCTGTACATAACATTTGCTTGTCTTATAGGTAAAACCCCTTTGTTTCATGTTTGTCAGCTCCCTGGCTTGCAAAAATGTTACGTAAAACATTTCTTGTTTTCTAATTAGCTCTAGTTCTGAGCTTGGAGAAAGCTTTTGGCACTGCTCATCAGAGAAATTCAAACAGCTTTCCAGCTTGCTTTCATGACCTGCTTAATACACAGTGACTTGGAAGCAAAAGTGGATGTAAACCAGGTTTTAGGGAACAGGCTTTACGGATTTTTTTTTCTGCTTAGTTTTCCTGAATTTCAACAACTGATTTGCTTTTCAGAGTTTGTCACTGCCTAAGTCTTCCATTAATTACTCTTGGTGGTAGCAAATTCCATTTTACTTCAAGCAGTTCTTTTCAGATATCTTAAGTCTGCTTTCAAAAAGTTAGAGAAATCCACCTCCAAGACTTTTCAAAAATAAGTCACTGAAAGAATTGGAGCTCTGCAATGTGTGTGTATGTATATGCAGCCTTGAGAGCTCATTAGTTTGTTCTCTATCACAAACTATTTTTGTGATAGAGTAATTCCAGTCCTGCTTGAACAAGAAGTACAGAAAATCTCAGTCTCATAAGGAACCAAGATTTCCAGTATTTCTGTGTTGATTTTTTGAAAAGAGCAGAGGTTGGGAACATGCTTTGCTAAGCTTTTAGATGCATATTTAGGAATGAAGAAACCTTCATGTCTGATCCTGCCCAGCAGTCCATTCATCACTGGATCATACCATGCCAGGCTAGGAATTCAGAAATTTCAGTGGAAACTGCAGACGCTCCCAAAGAGACACTTGTTGGACAGTCCTGCCCATTACAGACTACATTTCTTCTTGCTTGCTTGTGAGTGATGAATGGCAGAATGAATGGCTCATTCTGGTTTTAACATCTGTGTTTCTGTAACACTCATGACAATTCACTCTGCGGAATAGCAAGGTATTTTCTTTTTCCTGCTTTGCCGTCTGGGAGCTTTGCCACACCAACCCAAACATGGTCCACCCCATGGAAGACTTGATGTGATTCACTGAGATGCCTCCAGCTGTGGTGAGCCAGAGATGAGTTGTGACGCTACACATGTCATTCACAAGGCCAGGGAAAATAGTTATTAAAAGCTTTCTAGGATAAGTATGACTCCCAGGCTGAAATTAAGATTTGGAAGCAGCCAGATCATTCCACATCAAAAATCAAGACAAAGGTAGCATGAGCCACAGCAATGATTACAGCACAGGTTCTGCAGCTGAACTCCAGCTGATTGCAGGTTGTTTCCTTTGTGCCATTTCCTAAATTTATTACACAACTAACCTATCAAGCTCAAGTGACCAGTTAGAATTGATGCATGGATCCTAAAAGTGGTTTAAAGAAAGAGAAGCCTCCACAGTAGTTTTATTGTGATGGGCCAGAAGAGAGGAGAGTGTGTAGGTGAATAGGGGAAGACTGACGGTGAAAGGTGCTGTTGCAGTGTAGTCTCTTCCAGCTGCCTCCTGTGTCATCAATTCTGCCACTGCAGAGAACCTAGTGTTAACCTGCATATCAGTCAAAGGCTATAAAGAGCTCAAAAGGGGCCTGGCATATTCCACTTGACCCATTGCTGCTGAATTTGGCCCCTTGAATCCTGTTGAAGAGCTTTGATTTTTAGGGATGACTACAGCAGAGGCCCTCTCTCCCTGTGCTGCGATGGTCCCCTGCATGGCACACGCTGTTTGACGGAGCTCTGTGCCTTGTGGTGGCTGAAACAGGGACATGCAGGGAACGTCTTTCACCCGGTCTGCTAAATCAATTGTGACGGCCCTTCTCAGACATGTGCACACTGAGGACCCAGGCTAATATTGTGACCTCTTTGTGGCAGGTTAATTGCCAATTGGTCCCATTTTACTCTATATTACCTTTGTTTATGATTTTAGTTGTATATTATTAGGGCTGGCACTCTCATAAGACTGCAAGTACCCACATCAGCCTGTACTTTCACTCAGAAAGCCCAGCAAAGGCAGGCAACTGTCACAAGCTTTCTGAACACAAATGATTCCCCCTCAACCCTGCCAGACCAGTGGCAGAGGTTCTCATGGACATCTAGGCAGTGTCCTGGTGACTTGGGCATCAGGCTAAATACAGCTTTTAGATGCTGGTGCTTAAGTGACAAAAATGATGAATTATGAAGAATCAAGGAAGTAAGCAGAGAGAACAGAAGTTCTTATGACTGATATGCACAAAATTCTTGAGACAATTGTAAAAATAATTTATGAAAACATGGCAAAGAGGGGTTGAATTTCCTGGAAATAACTTTCAGCACTGTGTGAGGAGCTGTAAAAAAATCTTGGAAGTTAGAGCAGGTAGATGCTCTTTGAGAGCAATATAACCACATTATAGAAATTAGAAATCTTAATCCATGTCAGAAATCATAATCCATACCTTTGCCAGGTAAGGAATCTCTGGGACCTCTATGACTGTTTTCTGAATGCTGTATGAGAAAAATAATAAATCAGCTGTGTTGGTGTAAAAACACTGCATTATGAGTGATGAGATCCTTTAAAATACACTTAATGATGTTTTCCTGTCTTGCCCTTTGAACCTGAATCATTGGTATTCATAATGGATTTAGTGTCTTCCTATTGTAAAATTCTCATAGCGGAGTGGGAGGGGTGAGTAGGTTTTTGCCATTTTGCTTTTTTTTCTCTTCCAGTAGTCCCCCTATTCCCTCCCAAAAACCTTTGCAGTGTTGAATGCTGAAAGACCCGGGATTTACAATGAATATCCCTGTGTAAGATTTGTTATAAAATTGCAGGAACAGGCAATATTTCAAAATCCTCTGAGATTTAAATAGTAAAAGCTCTTATCTTAGATTCCTGCTAGAGACCTCTCTGCTGGGATATGTATTATGTTTTAATCATTGACAGTGAATTTTTGGTTACTAAAATGCTGATATTTTTAGAGGTCATTGTAAGAGGTGTGCTGTAAAAATGGTGTGCTGTAATTTAAATGAAAACTTGGAGACTGGCACTCAAGTGACTGTCAGGCAGCTGCCTGAGTTTGGGCCCCTTGGAAAGTCCACTTTTTTACCTTTATTTTTCATACAACTCCCTATCTATGGGTGAGATTTACTTAATTTCAGCTTTCTAGCATCCAGTCGAAGGAGTCATCTGGATTCTCTCTGTAGTTAATGGAAAGAGATAAGCACCTACAGACAGTGCCTTATCTCAGAAAGGTGAGATAAATCTGCTTTTGGAGGTGTGTATCCATTCCTATGGACAACAGAGGAATCCTGAAGAGGTAGTTCAGACTAGATGCCTATCTTAAGGTGGCTGAATTTAGGTAGGATGTTCACTCCCTATCCTAGGTAGTTTCAGATCAGACTTTCTAGTTCTGGACTGATAGCATGGGAAGCAGTTCCTCTAACACAATACCTTGTCATGCCAGTGAAGCTTCAGGTGTTTCTGCAAATGGGCTAGGAGGCTGACTAAGAACAGCAGCTCACAAGAAGAATGGGAAAATGTACCCATGATTGTGGCACTGGTCTGTTCTGCTCCGCCGTGCAATTCCAGATTGACCTGGGGCTCATCTTCCTGTCGCTCACGTCATTGCCTGGCAATCAAAAATATTTTGCCTCTCTGGAAGGAGTTTTTGAAGAGTTAAGACAGAGCTGTTAAATACCCACAAAACTGGAAACAGCACAAGTAACTGGAGAGGCAGAAGTAGGAGTACTGTGAGTGGGCAGGAGCTGCCTGTTGCTAACCCAGACTTTCAGATGCTTTTTAATTGCAGGGATCATATCCTTATAGGAATGAGAACCTCCCCAACCCATTTATAGCACACCTCTCTGGCAGCTAGAGGTTGCTTCCAGGGAAAGGAAGGAAAGATGACTTTGAAGATACTCATGATGAGAGGCAGCTGCTGTTGACAGCAGATTGCATGTGGCACTTTGCATCAGATCTCCTTGGGCACCTGGGCGCGTCCGCCATTGGGTCTCACACCTCAATGCCTCCCTGATCCAGTGCCCAGCACCTCCTTGGGCACCTGGGCACGTCCACCATTGGGTCTCACACCTCAATGCCTCCCTGATTCAGTGCCCAGCTATGCTGTGCATGCCTTGGATGAGCCTGTTAGCCCACGAATTTCTGCACAAACCGTTCTTTTTCTCAGTGGAGAAATAAACACAGGCTTTTCTTCTGAAGAGTATAATAAGATCTGAATACACAGCAAAGTGAGTGTGTGTACGTAAAGACTACTCCTGTATATGCATCTGTTGCCATTTATTCTTATGGCTGGGAGATTATCATCTCTATATCCCATGACATTTTACAGCAGAAAGAACACTTGCACACATTACCTTTTCACGTATTTTTTTTATCATCGGGACCTCTGTAAGCCAACGAAGCTGCTGGAAACAGATACAGTTTCTTTACAACTTCTATATATCATTTTGTAGTCACAGGAAATAGAGAGAAAAATAATTGAAAACCAGGAGTTTATAAAAGACTGCTCCTTCATTTTTATTAACATGAAAGCAAGAGTAACTGCCTTGCGGAATATGGAAACAACAGAAACCTTCCATCCTGCAGTATCCAATAATGCCTTTTTACTTCTCTGTACATAATTCTGGTGGATCCTGAAAGGAGAAATATAAGAGGTGTGGTTTTTGGGGTAGAAAAAAGAGGTGAGAAAGGTAAAAAAATACTTTAAAATGGAAAAATTTAGGAAGGCTAGATCTCAGACCATTAAAAGGTGAATTTCCCAAACCAATTTAAAGTGAGAGAAAGCCCATCTTTACACTAACACAATGTCAGTTATAAAGACACCAAAAGCGTGCATTAGGAAATTAGTAAATTTGTTAGTAACGTCAGACCAATAAATATCTAACATGACTAGCAAAAGGAGAATACAAAAATGTTTTCTTATATTCTGAACTTCAAGATTACATTAGTAATAGCATACTTGCCAAAATCACAATTTTTTTGCAATTAAAATACCCTAATGATGTTGATGTCTGCACAATGTAATTGATTTCTTTCCTTTTCACACTTTCTGTGCTATCAGGAGATAACATTTAAAGGTAAACTGAAACCAGTAGCAATGGGTACAAATACCACAAGATGTCACTGCTAACCTGGCAAAACGGCTGCTGCTGCCAGGCTGCTAGACAACATGCTATTAATTTATAATAAAAGGTATCTGACAGCTTTATTCTGATGAATTACGGGAATCCAAAGCACAATTCCAAGTCTTTGGTTTATAAATTGCCATTGATTTTAATGTTCTTTGTAAAGTTGTGGCACGCAACAAATTTTCCTGCCAAAAGCTGTTAAATAAATAGTCATCCTTTGCTCCGAATTGAACTTGTTAGAGTGATGAGCAGAATGAATTGATGGTTGTCCATAAACCATTTATGACAGAATGCACAGCAGCAATTCAAACAATTATTTTATGCATTTATTAGGGTTTTTTCTTTAAATACTCCACTGAACCGAGAGGAACAGGCCCAGGTAATACAGGAGCAATTCAACACTGTTCTTTGCCTGATGCTTCCTCTTGAATAACACATGACTGGGGCTGCCACAGGATTTCTGAGCAGTACATTTGCCTCCCCCTTGAAATGATCTGGTTTCCCAGCATAGGTAATCTGGCACTATGAAAATATATTTCACACCCTCTGGAAGCAGATAGTTATTGTAAAGACAAGCTAATTTTCCTTTCTAAAAATTAGCTACTAACTCTTGTGTTTCCTTGAAAAACTTACGAAATGATTATAATAATTGCAATTAATTTTAAACTCAAATTTATATATTTTTGATAGCATTATCTGTAGAGCCAAAGATGTGAAAAATTTGCTTTTTCTCATGTAATGTCCTTTGTTAAACCAAACAACCACATGTAATTACCTTGGAGAGGGAAAATAACCTAAACCAACAAATTGCCAACAAACACATCTCCAAACCTTTGCCCTTTTTCTAGATCTGAAGTGAGATCAAATCCTTTTAAAACAGGTACCAAAATGTGCAAGGAGTTTGGACATGGAAAGACTGAAAGACTGGTTTAAAAACAAAAATCAGGTTGCTTATATGATACTGCTAACCAAAAATAGAAAGTGGAGGTGCTAGAAATCTTGCAAGTGAGCTTGGTAAAGTTTGCAGCACTATTTTGTACAGGCAGGGACAGAACCACAGATCATATAAATTGATTTAGCTCAAAGTTTTGGGGGAAAAAAGTAGCTTAGAGCAGCGGAACACAGGGAGTTAAGTATGTTTTGTCAGTTCACTGAAGTTGCATGTATGCACAACTGCTATGCTTGATTAAAGAAATTATACCCTTAAACTTTGGTATTTACATATCCCTGTTTTCTAAAACCTTGGCAAGATTTCAGTTCATATGTGTAAAATCAGAAGCAGAAAAGTTCTTGCCTGATATTTTTGCTTTTTGCAAAAGCATAACGGAACAAGGAATTTTCTGGGTTCTACTTATTCGTGGAACTGTCATTTCCAGATATGGTACATTAGCCTTAAATTTGAATGTATTTTGTCCAAGGGGCTGCCACAATGGGAGTAACATGTACTCGTTTTTTTAAAAGAAAGTATAATGTAAAGTTGGGAACAGAAATAAAGAAACAATTAGAAAGTTTTTGTAATGCTGGCTCCTACCAACAGATTGTCTGGAAACACTATGGTCTGACATATAAATACTGTGTTTACCAACATTTCAAAATGCAGCCTATAATCTGTGTACACTGGTTATTTTATTAAGGCTTTTTATTGCAAGTTACAGACAAACAGACAAATGTTTGAATACAGGCTCCACAGTGTGGCTCGTAGGTACGGACAGATGTCAACACACTTAAAAAGGTTTTAGTTGTATGGATTCAAAATATATTTAGATTTTAGTTCTGCCAAGCTACAGCAGTGAGGGGAAAAGTTTTGTCAGTATACATTTATGTACATTTTTCGTGTATGGGAGGTTTTGGTAAATGTGTATTAAAACTGAAATTTGATGAGTGTTTTGTTAAAATGTTGCTTGCCTTTTCCTGGTGTGAATCCCTCTTCTAGCCCTCTGGGCACTGGAAGGTGCTGCAATGCCAGGGAAAAGGAGATACTTTGCTGTTTCGGGGACAGGGGGAATGTTTGGACTGAGTCCTTTGCCAGTAATTCCTCTCCACTCGAATTTGCAGCTGAGGGTAGGTTTGTGCAAACCCTCTCTAAAATCCCTGTAAGAAAACACAGCTGATTCTCCCTGTTTAACATCTGAAAACTAAACAAAGAGAATCTTCAAATCCTTAGACATCTCACCGCAGTTAGCAAAATAAACAAACCCCACAAAGCAGGCAGGTTGAGTGAGACATGATTTCTAGAATCTGTGTCTCTGAGGAGTACTTGGAAGTATTAGATCTCATTTCAGTGTGCAGCTTTTAAAAGAAATAGCCACGGCGTAATCAGCTGCTGGTGTAAATTGTTCTTGTTTCTTGCAAACTAGTGGAGCTGGGATAATTTACTCCAGCCGAAGCTCTGGTTCCCCTGAATGTAGTTAGACTTGTCTGCAAGTCTTTCAAGCTCAAAAAAAAAAAGAGATAGGAATCTTTCTGTACATATTTTCCCCTTGCATTTGGAAAAAAGAAAAGGGAAAGAAAAATATATTAAAGGATCCCCTAGTCTCCCCAAAAACCCTGAAAAAAAATGTTTCAAGCAATTTTTATGGGACCTCCGAGGACCCTGAATTTTTAAGTAATCTTTTTTGATCATTTTAGACAGACCATTAAGCTGAGGATAAAAGTTCCTCTGTTCAATATCTGGATACATTAAGCATTAGGCTTAAAATTTACAGCTTTCATTTTGACAAGAAAAATGGCACGTTTGGTCTCAAGTGCTACCTTGAACTGTTTTTCAACATTAAGACAGGTTGTCAGTCCAAGGGGAGGAGGTCTGGGTACCAGTGGCAGCTGCTGCTGCTCTTGCTGTGTACACATGCAGGGATAGAGAGATGCAGCATTGCTGCCTGTCAAGAGCTGCAGCTTGAGAACGCTTTGGCTTTTTTAAAGCAAAAGGGAAATTATGCTCATCCAGGGGAAGGCAGAAGGCAAATGGGGTGTAATTTCTGACTGTAAAATGAGTAGTTCATCCAAATATTTGAAAGAATACAAAACAGGGGAAGAAAGAAAGTCCAGAATCCTCTTTCCAAGAAAGCTTTGGGGATTAAGGTAATGAGGAGTTTAACTTGCAGCTTCCCTGATGCTGGTATTCCAGAAGGACTTGCTCTTCCTAACATCTGTGAGGATGTTTTACCAAGCAGCAATCACTTTCAATTTTGTCCTATGTCTGAGAGAGAGAGAGAAAAACTGACATATTTATTGGCAGTGTCCTCAGCTGCAAAGGTACAGCAGGATGTCGTTAGGAATCTGATAGGGAGACTTTCACTATGTTAATTCAAGGCACAATCAGTGTACAGCTGGTGTTAATAGTATTATTTTGTATGGGGAGAAAATCAGCCCAGGCCATTCAGTGGTGGAGGATCACATTTGCTGTCTGTAGGCATTTCTTCTATTTGCCAAGGTTATCAGCTACTTTTGGTTTGGAGGATTATTAGGACCTTAAATAATCTTATAAATTAGATTGAAAGGGCAGGGGGCAGTGACCACCCTCGGCAGGATCATGTACTTCTCTCTGGAAAGGTGTAGAACTGTCTCAGTTAAGGAGAGTGTCCATCTTGCTTGCAGGTGGCAAACCAGGTTTGCTGGACAACATCACGGTACAATGACTTTGTGTTCTAGTGAGGCAAGTTTTGAAGAAAGTTTGCAAAAATTTGTTTGATGATAGTGGGTGAAGAGACAAGTCCAGGAAGAGATTAACGTTTTGTTGCTCGGCTGAAGTCAGTGAGTTTAAGAGAACAAAAATTAATCCTTTAATTGACCATCTTCCAAATTACAGGAGAGCTAGAAAATAAAACAACTGTAGAAAAACGCCTCTGGGCTTTTCCCATGTGAGCAGAGTGAGCAGCTGCTGCCAGCATATATGTCCTCATAATGGTCACAAATCTTAGGGCAAAAAAGCTTTGATAGCCAGTCAAAGTATCTCAGAAAGATCTGAAGCACCTATAAAACTGCATCCTCTCTAGCTGCAGGAGGCAACACATGATCAGGCCATGCAAAAGCAAGAGGCATATGACTGGTTTGCTGGCATTAGTTTGTATTTATTGTTCCTGTTATTATTAACTTCAAGCATCTTGTGATTTATCTGATACTTGAAAAGAAGGACAGCAAACAAAAGGAGTTGTTGTTTGTTTATTTGTTTTCAATTTTTTTCCTTGGAAACAGTAAAATATTAACTCAGTGCAAGTACACTAGGCTGTTGTCTTCACACAGTCAAGAGAGAGATGACCTACCATCACAAATACCACTCACATGTTTTTCAGAGGCATTAAATAGGAAAATATCATCTCTCAAGTCACAAGAGAGCTGAGAAAGTGATCTGTAACAGGGTCAATTAAACAGGCTTAATTACGGTGGATCTTGTGAGCATTTGCCACCCTTTGGGTTAAAGGTTTACAGCCTGATCCAGGATCACATATTGAGTCAGACTTAGAAATACTTCCACGCAAAAAGTGCAATTTGATGATCAATAATTCAAAGTGAACAACACTCTGTCTCTCTTATTTCTAAAACATGACTGAAAATACCTAAATATTTTAAAGTCTGTGGTCTTGATAAAGTGCTCTTTGAGATGGATGGAGTAGTCTCGGAGCTGTCAATGGTTTGTTTTTGAGACACAAAAGTCTCAAGCAAAGTAACTGGGGTATTTTGGTCCTGTTCTCTTTCCTTTAGGTCCCAGAAAACTTCTGGGAGAAGTAACCAATAAAATTCTTTTTAAGCACAGAGAAATTAACAAGATGAATAGCCATCAAATGCATTTGTCTAGAGAAAAATCATGTCAAACCAATCTAATTTCCTTTTGTGAGAGGCTATCAGATCCTGTGGATAAAGGAAAAGCAGCAGATGACATATTTTCACTTTCTTTAGGCTTTTGACAGTGTCTTGTGACATTTTGATAACTAACCTAATATTGGTGAAATTACTGTAGATGCAGCCCAAAATCAATTAGAAAACTGAATTTAGAGAATTATCAGGAGTTTGCTGTCAAAATAAAAAGGTGGATTTAAGGTGTTCTGCAGGAATCTGTCCTGGGTTCAGAGCTATTCAGTATTTCAGTTGCAATTTGGGTGACAAAAGAGAGCACACACTAAATTCCCATGTGACATGGTGCTAGGAGAGACTGAGGGCACATTGAAGACCTAGATTAGAGTAAAAAGTACCCCTCATCAAAATAAATTCAGAGTTTGGAAGAAACTAAATGCAATTTGATAGGAAGAGTTACAAGTGTTGCACTCAGGCTCATATGTTCAGAAATTCAAGTTTGGGGGGAAAGCCTTTGATAGAAACTGTATGGAGCAGGACCTGAGAGAGACAGTAGAGTATAAGCCAAATGTAAGTCAACATGTCATGCTGTTGTGAAAAAGGCAACTATCAGTTTGGAAAGGATCAACAGCAGTATAACCTGCATGACCCATGAAATTTTTCTGCTCTTTTTAGTACCTGTAAGACCTCAGCTTTAAGGCTGTATCTGGTTTTGCATAGTGCAGTTCAAGAAAGATGTGGACGGGCTGGAGAAAATACAGAGGAGAACAGTGATAGTGGTCAGAGACCCAGGAAATGTGACCTATGAAGGGAAAGAACATTAATTTCCTTCTAAGAAGATAAAAAAGCAAGGACTGGAGGGTATGTGACAATGATATGAAACTACATAAAAGCAGAGGGATCATGCAGGAGAGATTGTGGGTACTCCATAGCTGGGTCTCTTACAGAAAACTTAAACATCAGGAATGAAACGGGAAGAGTAGATTCTGCTTTCAGAGAAAAAAAGAAGGCAAGGTGACCCTGCAAGATTCCTTATAGCACTGTTAGTCCTTGAATATTTGTGAGTGAGTATGGTGCATTCAGGAAAATCAAAATCAGGGTTAAATAAAACAGGAATCAAAGATACGGAGAAAGAACAATGTGCTCTGGGCAAAATTGTGATGACTGAAGTGCGGGAAGAAAGGCAGGAATGGAAAGTGTAGTTTAATGGGTGTCATCATGGCTCTAAATTTGTTGGAGTTTTCCAAAGTCAACCAACATTTTTCCCAGTGCCAATGTAACTCAGGAGGCAAAGGGATTTTTTTCTTTTTAAGAGTTACACAGGTCTCATCGTGCTACCACTGCTGAATTTGTTTTCTGTTAACACTATTTGAAATGTAAGTAAACTTTTCTCCCATGGATGCCTCCATTCTTCAGACATATGCAAGTTCATACTCCTCTTTTCCTAGACACAAGATACTTGTCTGACTTCAAAATATTAGTGCTATGTGTAGGATGAAGCATTTTGGTTTTTCTTACTGTTCTCCCACAAATAATTGTAAATTCTTTTTAACATTCATGCTTCAGCGTGTTGTATCAGCCTTTCATTTAGTTTTTTTCTTAGTCTGTACATCTTCCTAAGCAGCCAGCTTCTTATCACAATCTCACTCCAAACACAAAGATGAATGTGGAATACCTGACATAGCCAACAGGAAAAGACATGGGAATGGGGCAAGCCTATGCCTTCTCCCTCAGAATTACTTTCAGTGTACTTATCTTCAGATTTGGATGAGGTGTTTTTTCTAATCTAGGGCTCTTTGTCAGGAACCCTCTCCTGCAGCTTGTTAGGACTGTGCCAGCCTTTTGCTTTAGCAGATTCATGAAGGGATTAGAGAAATGGACAGGCACCAGGTCTGTAAATATATGCAGAAGGAAATGGCCTGGGAAGCTCCCTTTAATATTGTTAATAGAGCAGTTGGTGGAGCGGGAGGAATGCAAGGGGTGTGGTGGCAGAAGTGGCCTGGCTGATGTGGCTATTAAATAACTCTTTATGTTAAAAAACCAGTGGCTGTGAGACTGTTTAAGAGTGGCTCGGTTTGGTGGTTCTGCTCTGAGGACAGGTACAAACATGGGAGCTCTGTGAGAAACCAGCCTGTTCCCTGGCAAAGTCTGGGGACCGCCACATGAGGTGGGAGCGTCACAGAGACAGGATCTCAGTCATGCCTAAGCTTTTGGCATGTTCATTTTTAGAAAACATTTGGATTGACTCATTTGAGGCTGGATATCCTAGTTCACACAGGTAAAGTAACAGTCATCATTGTGTAACATTGATGAATCAAGGGAGCCTTGAGTTAAGACACACATTTACAAGGATTAACAATAATATTTTATTTCTAGAGATAAACCTTTGGGTCTGACAGATCCGTAGCTAAAAGTTCAGTTTGGAAGTTTGACTTTTACATATCTAAATACTGTATGTAGAGTGGAAAAGAATGTTGAGGAGTGTTGGTATTATTTGCTCTGCAATACTGATCACAGGTCTGACTCATGCTTTGACTATGAGCAAGGACAGAAAAAAAGAGAATCCCAAATCGAAACAGGGTAATATTTAAAAAAATCATTCTAAATTTTGTTTTCAAAAGTGATCCAGACACTTAGGAATCTACACTCCACTGGATTTCAACTCACTTTTCAAAGCCTGATGGAGATGGGTTATCATGTTTGGATGGATTGCAAACAGTGGGAATAGCTCCTGCAGTCGCTTTCATTGCAAGTGTTGTCTGAATGTTTATATTTGCCAGCCAATTCCAAACTCACATTTGCAGGAGAATAAAACCAGAGAGAGTGCTGGACAACAGATAAGCCTAACTGAGAGCTCTCAATCACCAAAATCAGTGATGCAAAACAAAAAGTATGGGTAATCAATGCTGTCCATCTACCTGTGTTTTGCTATTGGGTTTCACTCCAGTCACCGTAAGACAAGCGGTCCTAGCAGAGAAACACAGTGGGAGAGTCTGGAAGAGACTTTGAGCTACTCAAGAGTATTTCACAGTGCAGGTAACTTGGAGAGAAAGCTAAGGAAAAAGTAGCAGAACTGGTACACTCTAACTAAAATGTGAGGTAGGCAGGACACGAAAATGCTGAGAGCTGAAGGATGGGGATTTTTTAAACTGTGGATCTCCATCACAATATCTTCTCCACCAGGAAAAGGGCAGGAGAAGGAGAAGTAGCTAGAAGTGAGAATCAACATAGAAGGCAGCATCAGAAATACAGTGACAGACAGGAAGAAAATCAAAAAATGAGATTTTACCTAGAGTAGATTGTATTGAGGTGGTACAAAAATTCCAGCAAATTAAAAAGCAGGAGGAGCAGGGAACTTGGAAAAAGAAGGGGTGTTTTTAGGGAAGTCAGGAGGAGAGGAACTCGGGGCTGAAAAATTAGTATTAGAAACATGTAAGTCAAAATGATTAACACATAATTCAGTGAAATGGTCAATTCTTGTCTACCATCACTGGGATTTAAATATGTATTTTCATGTGTTTGTAAGTGCCCTTCCTGCATACTATCACTGTTGTTTCTTCATTTGATGAACTGAACTGCTGTGAGTTTTCTAAAATTTGACCAACACCAAATTACTGAAGCCAGAATATAAATATCTGTCTCACTTTACAAACATGCCGGCTTGTCAGACTCTTATTACAGCAACCAGCATGAAGCCCTGCTGCTTTTTATGAGATGTGTTTGCAGTATGGATCTGCAGCAACTCTGGACATGACAGCAGAAGCAACAGCACATCCTTCTGTAACTTGTGTTTGAGTGGAGCCTCAGCAGAGCATTTGCCTTTTTTCATGGCTTTACTTATTTTTCCTGATTTTGTCGACTACAACATATTTGTGCTTTGGACAAAAAGCTGGGATTAGCTAGAGGAGTCTTAGTTGGCTGACCATCAGTTCTAAATAGCAAAGAAAAACTAACTCCAAAGCAAAGTGCATTTCAATAAAAAAAAAAATGAAGAAAGGGGCATGAAGAATTTACTAAGATGATGAGCTCAGAGATAGGGAGAGAAAAGTAGGTATGTCAACAATACTTTATTTTTAGTTTCTACCTAAATCCAAAGTGTAGGAAAATTAAGATTTTTTAAGGTATGCCCTTAATTATTCAGAAATCATTATTACACTGGCTGAGCAGTTTAGAGCAGCATAACATGATGCAGGTCTCCATCTGAATGATTGGCTTAACTTCAGGTGACTGTATGGACAACACACAACCATACCTATTGTAACTAAATAAGCTTTACAATGTAATTCTCAGGGAATAGGAGACAATGTTATTTATTTTATATATGTATGAACTGAGGAAATGGTGTATTGCCTATGGTTACACAGGAGTTTGGGCAAGAGTCCTGAATGGAAATTAATAATGGTGATTGTTCTATGATCCTCTTCCAGTCACTAGGCAACTCTGTCTCTCACAAATGCTATGTAGTATCTTCAAACAAGTACCAGTTTTGAATATTTTAATGGGATTTTCAAAGAAATTTGCACAAGTTAAACATTTATAACCCAAAGAAATTAGAAGACTCTGGCAGCTTTGAAATTGCAGCTCTCACTCCTAAAGATAGTAGTTGTGTCATTCTTTTAAAATGGTAAAGGAGAGTTTGTGAATCTGGTCATCACATCAGGCTCTTAGAACCACTTCTCTATTTCTGCCCACTAAAGGAGGATCAGAGCTATTAGGCATTTTTTGAGAACACCTTTCATTAGCCCAGTGTATTTTGTATTGCTTTAGTACTTTCACTCCAGCTTTGCTTTCCTTTTTTCTTGGTATTAGTTCTTTAGTATTACCCATCTCATTGCTTGAGTAACATGGGAATATCTCTGCTATTGCAGATACTGACAGGAAAGATCATAGTTTGTACTGCAAGGGACACATTTGATGGTTCAGAGTCTCTTCCAGGTCAGGTTTTCGTGGGTGCAATGTAGACTG